>NDXB01001760.1:20850-73313 GCA_002631895.1 Agapornis roseicollis | reverse complement strand
CCCTCGCAGCAGCTCCATGGCCTCCTCTGCCCTCGCTCCAGCAGCTCCACGTCCCTCTTGTGCCGCTGCCCCCGAGCTGGATCAGGGCTGCAGGGGGGCATCCCCAGAGCCCAGCAGAGGGGCAGGATCCCCTCCCTGAGCTGTGCTCATGCTCTGGGGGTGCACCCAGCACACGGGGGGGTTCTGGGCTCAAGCCGGGTCATGGGGAGCTCCTCATTGACCAGCACCACCAAGTCCCCCCCTGCAGCACTGCTCCATCCGGCCTCCACCCAGCCTAAAGCTGTGCTTGGGACTGCCCCGGCCCAGGTCTCTTTACACCGTTCAGTATCTGTGGGAACAAAGCCGTGAGCAGTCACATCTCCGAGCCTGAGCTCCCGAAACCCAGCTCCCTGCGCTCTGCCCGAGCCCAGACCCCGGAGGGAGGAAGAGGACGGGGAAAATCCTCTTTGCTACCGGTCTTACCGAGCGAGCAGGCACCGGGGACGTTGCGGGCCCTCGGCCGCAGGGGGGCCCCCGGCCTCCACCGGGGACGGGAGGGGAACGAGCAGCGGCCCCGGAGCCACTCGGGAGCATCCTCCCTAAATGCCGCATGGGGCAGGGCGGGCCCCTCACCTCAATCAGCGCTTTAACCCTTCCCTGCCCGCAGCAGCCCCTGCTCCCTGCCCGGGGGGGGGAATCTGCCTGGGACCCGCGATCGCTGCAGCCCCTGCAAAGCGCAGGGTGGGAGCACAGGGTCTGGGCCCCGACACCTCCCCTTGTCCCATCAGCAAAGGGGCCCGTGGCGCTTTGAGGCATTCACACCAAGATGCTTGTGTCCTGGTACCCACAGCCCCTGGGACCTCCTTGGCAGTGGCTGGAGGAGGCCCCGGTGCTGGAGCAGCTCCTGCAGCCTGCTGGATCACTGCTCTCCATCCCCATGGGAATCGCGGGACCTCTGATACCTGCCCGCACCCCTGCCCAGCTGCCTGGACCAGTCCCCACTTCCACTCCATCCTGCCCTGGGCAGCAGCAGTGCCTATGGGCTGGGTTGTGCCGTCCCACCAGGAGCAATATTCCCAATACATCCAGCGTCCTCCCGCTCTCTGTGCAGCCGAGTGCCCATCTCCCGGGCCAGCAGCTGGCACACGGGGCCTGATGGCACCTTCCCATGCGCAGGGGGAGGAGGGAGCTGCCGCTGACAAGGACAATTCCCGCATGGGGCTCCCTGAGGACTCGCGTTCTCCCAGCGGGGGCTCATAACGTGCCCCTTTGTGCCGGTGGCAGGAGGAGAGGGGAAGCTTTGACGTCAGCCCGGGAGGAATTCCTTAATGCCATTGAGGCCTCCCTCGCCCTCGCTGCTAATTGCACTTTATGTAATAGCTGCAGCTGGGCTCTCTATTGAGAGTGGGCTAAGGCAGAGGGACAGCGCCAGCAGGGACCCAGGCAGCGCTGGTGGCTTTGGGGCACACGGCTCTGGTGCCATTGACCACTGAGCCCCTCATCACCCCATGGCTCAGCCGCCCCTTCCCAGCGTGTATCCACTGTGAGCTGCATCCCACGGGTGCACGCAGAGCCTGGTGCCCGCTGCGTGCCAGGGAGATAGGGTGGGAGCTAGGCTGGGAACTTGGAGGGATTCTGCATCCTGGGGTGAGGGGTGGTCCCCTTCCTCTGCCTCACCTGCGTGATGGTCTGTCACCACAGTGAGCTTGGAAGCAGTGCTAGTGATGGATGGGGTTGGTGTCTAAGGGGTAATTGCACTTATCGGAGATGAGCGAGGCAGTGATTTATCCTGGGCTCGGTATTTGATCTCTGCTCTGGTGGAGCTCCCAGAACACCCTCGCAGCATCCTTGGTGCCCAAGGAGAGGAGCACCAATAGCTGGAAGCTGCTCCCTCATGCAGGCACCCAGAGGTGCTCACCTCACGCCCTGGTTCACGTCCCCTTCACCCCTCTGCAAACCCTGGCATGGAGACCCTCACCCAGGCACCCATGGGACACCCGACCCAGGCACACCATGGAATGCAGTGAAGGGGGGGGTCTAAAGGAGGAGGAGGAGGAAGATGAGAAACAAAGGGGGGATGTTGGCACTCATCAATGGGAAAGCCGGCCGGACCCCAGGCATTCCGGCCCCCCTTCACCCCAGCCCAAGCTTAGGCCCGCTAAAGAAAGAGCTGGTACGGGGATAAAATGCTTCGCATTCCTGCGCTGTCTCCGGGGAAATTTCGACTGCTCTGCATGAGAAATGCTCCTGCCCTGGAGGCAGCGGCTGGAGGACAAAGATCCCAGCCGAAAACCTAAAGCGGAGCAGAGGCAGAGCCGGCGGCAGCTCCGGGGCGCTGGGGCTCACCCGGGTGCCGGCAGGGACTGAACCAGTGATGGGACAAAGGGTGATGGGCTCAGACTGGAGCAGGGGGAGTTCAGGCTGGAGGCAAGGCAGAAGCTTTCCCTGTGCGGGTGGGGACAGGCAGGGATAGGCAGGGATAGGCAGGTTGGCACTGGCAGACCAGAGCATCCCTCTGAAGCCACCAAAGGCCATGAGCCGCGCTGCAGAGCAGCTTCTGGTGACAGCGGCCTTGAGGAAGGGCAGTGTCTGCGGGTGCTGTGCTAGGGCCATGCTGTCCTCTGCTCCCTGCTCCTGCCGGCCTTTGAGCCCTGTACACCCATGGGGCAGCCCCTCAGGCTCCTATGAACCCGTCAGCCCCCATCTCAGCTCCACAGGGAAGGGGAAGCCTCAAGGTTACCTCTGAACTCTGTGTTGATCCCTGTGGATCCGGCTGCTCGTGGCCAATCTCATAGCCTAATTGCACATTTGAAAACAAATACTTGGCTGGGGCTGGGGTAAAGGGAGGCTTTAAGAAGGAAAATGAAGAGGAATTTAATTAAGGGCAGTGCTGGGAACGTCTCTACCACAATAAAGATAAGGAGGATCAATTGCTTCTTTCCTAGGATCAAAGGGAAGGGCTGGAGGGGGAAGTGAGGCTGTCGGGCAGCTACAAAGCACTGGGGAGGGAGGGGAAGGTGAGGGGAGAAAGGCACAAGAGAAAGCAGGAGGAAGAGAGAGATGAGAGGGAACCGATGTCCCCAGGGCTGCCGGGGCCTGAGGCTCCACCGGTGAGGGGCAGAGGCTGGGGGTCCCCACTGTGGCCAAGGCCACCAGGGGCCGGGCAGGGCCGGCCCTCCCCGTCCCTCCCCTGTCTCACCCAGCTCAGGCCCTGGCTCTGCTGTGCCTCCACGAGGCTGCCCAGGTCCCACTGTACGGCAAAGGCAGCATCTGGTGCCCCACAGCAGGCTCCAAATGGCCAAAGGCTCAGGACCCTGCAGCTGCCCCCGCTCAGCACAGCTCTGCCAGGAGCCTTTTGTGCTCCAGGAGGGAGGCCCAGCACCATGGGGGAGCTCATCCCGTGCCTCACATGGGAACGGAGCGCAGGACCGCTGGGAGCTGCACGGGAGGGCGATTTCCCAGCAAACTGGGGTGCTGTGAATGCAAAGAAGCACCCAGACAGGTTTCTTGGGAGGGCTGGACCGGGCTGGTCCCGAACCCTGCAGGTGGGACCCAGCCAAGCGAGGCAGCCCTGATGATCCAGCAAGGCTGCGCTTTGCATCTCCAGGCACCCAAGTAACTGTGAGCTACTGATTCCAGTTCCTCCAGGTGGAATGGGAACACCAGTACCCACAGGACCTACCAAGGAGTTTGCCACGGGGCCTGCTTCTTGTGCTTTGGTGTTTGCATAAGTGGGGACACCATTGCCATGGAGGAGCAGGTTTGCATCCCCAGCTGGAAGCTCTGCCCCACGTGTGAGCCGCTGCCTGTGGAACGGGCTCCTCTCTTGCCTCACCTGCTTGTGCACGGAGCCAAACCCGCACCCGGAGGAAGCGGTTGAGCCGGCTCCGGTGGCAGCCTGGCACCGAGACAGCATCGGGGTGTGCCAGGGCCCCACTGCGCTCGCTGGGTGATGCACAGCGGGGCTGGTTCAGTGGCCCCATCAGAGCCTCCCGTGCCTGCTCTGAGCATGGGAGAAGGCCCTGAGGAGCACACAGGGGCTTATTGCCGGATGGAGCTCTCCGTGCAGCTGTGCCCAGAGGATGGGGCTGTGCTGGGAAGGATGCTCAGGCAAAGGGTGAGAGCATTTGTGTGGCTTTCGCATCCCATCAGCTCATGGTGGGGTGGAAGCCAGGGCACATTTGAGGGGAGCCTGAGCTGGGCCCTGAGGCAGAAGCTGTTCCCTGTGAGGGTGCTGAGGGGCTGGCACAGGGTGCCCAGAGAAGCTGTGGTTGCCCCATCCCTGGCAGTGCTCAAGGCCAGGTTGGACACAGGGGCTTGGAGCAAGCTGCTCTGTGATTCTATGACAGGAGATGGTCCCGTAGGTGAAATCCCTGCTCCATGCTCTGCCCCCTCCTGCTGCAGCCCCAGTGCTGCAGGCTCGGGTCTGGAGACATGGGCAGAGTCCTCCTGCTTGGAGAAATCCTGGGAGCTGCCCCCCTGAGCAGCACCACTGGGGTCCAGAGGGGCCCAGGGGCTGCAGGAGGTGAGGTCTAGGATCCCATGTGTAGGTCTCAGATGTGACGCAGCCATTCCTCATGCTCCAAGGAACAGGATCAAAGTTCCTGGGTGCTGCTTTCTCCCCTTCCTCGGGCTGCACCGGCCTGCAGCAAAGTGCCATTGAAGATGGGAGCACTTTCATGTGGGGATTTCTCTCCTTCAGATCTTCAAAGACCTGCAGCAATCAAACAGGTCCCTGTGCAGGCATCCTAAAACAGAAAAAAGCTCCGCTTTGAAAGCATCACAGGCGAAAGCAGCAGCAGGACTTTGTTGTGTTAATTGTTCTGGCTCCACATTAGGACAAAACGCCTTAGAACTGGTGCTGGCTCCGGGCCCACAGGCAGAAAAGTGCTCCAGAAGGAAAGCTGAGGGAAGGAAAACCACCAAGAGGAGATTCCCACCGGAAGGAATGGCTGGAGGTGGCTGCTGGGGAGATGACAGCCAGCGGGCAGCTGATAGCAAAACCCCAGAGTACGTGGGGCATCCGCCTGCACACCATCGAGCTGCTCTGTGCCCTGGGCACCAGCAGGAGCTGGCTGCTATGAGAACAAACGTGGCTTTGCCACCATCCCCTTTCCAGCATGCCCATGGCATGGGTTGGAACTGGATGATCTTAAGGTCCTTTCCAACCCACCTCACTTGTGCCCCTCTGAGAGGGGCTCTATGCACACCTGTTAAAGAATCACAGATGGGGTTGGAAGGGACCCTCATCCAGTTCCACCCCTGCCGGGAGCAGGGACAGAATGCAATGGAGAGCAAAGCCCCATGATGTGCTTTGGGTCACAGGGCACAGCTCCTGTCCCAAGCCGCATCCCCTCAGTCCTGCTCCTCCTGCCCTGCTCTGAGCCCCAAATATGGGCCCGGCACATCCGTGCTGCAGCACAAGCCTGGGCAGGAGCGGGCCCGTGGGGTGACTCAGCTCCCGGTGCAGGGAAACCAGCCCGGCCGGGGCTGGGAGTGGCGCTGGAGCCCCTCCTGCTCCCCAGCCCTGACCCCAAGCACCCCTTTTGTCCCCCAGTTCCGGGCACTGGCGCATGGGGACCCGCAGGTGACCAGCACCCGCCACAGGGGGCAAGGGCCCCACCGAGCCAGCCCTGCGAGCACGGCCCCGCTCCTGCTCCGAGGCACCGAACACAACGGGGCCAAATGCCCCAAAGGTGGCATTTTCTCAGCAGAAACGCTGCTGAGGTCATGGTCACCCACTTCAAACCCCCTCCCCCCCCCAAAGTGGGATGGATGGAGCTGAGCAGCCTCCAGGAGCTCGGGAAGCAAAGAGCTTGAGAATCCTTGGGATGAAAGGGCTGGATAAAAGAGAGCCCTTAATAATAGTGGTAGCCTGAAAGGGGGCTCAGCCCCCGGCTGGGGGGTGGGGGGAGCAGCTGCCATACGGAGGCAGCGGAAACCAGGGCTGGGATGAAACGAGCGTTGCCAAGGGCTGGTGCGGGAATGCCGGGAACACGGGCACGGTGCAGAGGTGGGGTCTCAGGGGTGCCTTTGGGCTGAGGCTCCTTCACCCGCTCCCCCAGCCCTCTGGGTCCCCATTGGCTCCTCAGCCCTGCGCATCGCCCCAGCTCAGCACGAGGGGATCTCTTGCATCATTGATGGAACCAGACCACAGCACCCCGGGATGCTCCAGAATCAAACCAAACAGGAGGCTCTGCCCCTCAGGTCAAACCTCAGCCCAGCCTTGGGATGCTCCATGTGCTGGAGCCACGGGTGCAGCAGCCCCCACTTCACCTTCAGCACCCACAGGGCACAGGGACTTTGCCCTGGCTAAGCTGGATGCCCTCGGAGCAGCTTGGAGTTTCCCAATAGCACGGAAGCACGCAGGGAATGCACAGTGGGGGGCAGAGCCTATGGGCCCCCTACGGCTTCAGCCATGGGCAGAGGGGCAGCATTCCTGGCAGGCAGCCCTGCCTCCATGCCACAGGATCTCCGTGGTGCAGACCTGGAGCATCTCCTGTGAACTCAACTGGAAATCGTTCCAGTGCTTTACAGAGCCATAAAATTGGCTTCAATGGCACAGGAGGAGGAGAGGGCCGGAGAAGAGGCAATCCCAGCCGAGCTCCAGCTCATTCACTGCCCTCTAGGTCAGGGGCTCAGTGCTGGCACCATCACTGTGCTGGGTACCCCAACAGCAGGTCCTGCCTTCAGCCATTACCTTCCTATGGATGCTGAGGCCCCAGCAAAGGGGCAAACCACATCACAGCTCAGCACCACACAGCACAGAGACACCAGTTTAAACCCATAGAATGCATGGAGATTTTACATGCACAGAACACATGTCCAGAGCCACATGGAGGCTTTACATCGCATAGGATGTGTGGTCAGAGCTGACTCACACTCAGTTGTAATGGAGTGAGACCCAGCCCCATCCCACAGGATGCTGAGACAGGCACAATCACCCATCCCACCTCCCTGTTCCCCCTCCCCACGCTGCACAGCAATCACGGGAACAACTCAGATCTACCATTTGCTCTGAATTTAATAGTTTTTCTCAAGACCACTTTGTAGGGAGGAGGGAAAACCACACCCTGGAGAAGGGAAAGGGCCAGTGGATACGTGGCAATAGTGCAATGGAGCTTCCACGTGTGGCACATGAGACAACAACACAGATACCTCCATCCCTCCATAGGGAACCTGCTGGAGGCTGTGATGGAGCCAGACACATCCTGTGCTGCTGCAGTTCCTCACCGAGGTGGGCAAAGGCAATAAATAAAGTGGTGCCTCCCCAAAGGCACTTTTGTTTTCCTCCTTTCATCATTAAAAAGCAACAAAACACCCCCCAAACCCCCACGTTGGCATCAGAGCATTCTCAGACTGGGGTTTTGGCCAGATCCAGTTGTGTTTTTCAGTGCAGGAGAGGGAAGAGCCAGGGTCTGGGCGGTTTGGACCCACTGCCAGCACATCTCAAGAGCCCAGAGCCCTGCAGCATCTTCCAGCCCTCCCCAGTACCCTGCTACATGTCCAGCTTGTTTGAGGTATATCACCCGCCCCATCACTACCCTGTGCAGCCAAAATACAGTGCAAAGACAAAAACACCCACCCAGCCCCCTGCTTTCACCCTCCCCACCATGAGATGAGCCTGCTTGTGAGGGCAGGATAGAGCAAGGAGCCTCCGGGCCTCACAGCCCCTCCAAGGGGGAATCACTCGGGGCTTCGGTCCATTTAATGTCCTGGGGCATCCCCCTCCAATGCCCCCGCGGGGCTCAAGGGGCTCCCCGCACCCCCAGGCGCACAGCACCGCGGTGCCAGGTGCCCTCAGCTCAGCTTCACGCCGATGGGCACGGCCCGGCTGTAGAGCTCGGAGACGCTGCCGCAGCCGGCCAGGGCCGCGCTGCTCTCTGCCAGCGGGCTCCGGCAGTGGGTGACGGTCCAGCGCCGCAGCCTGCGCCCTCCCTCTGCCGCCTCCTCCTCCTCCTCCAGGCGGAGCAGGCTGTCGGCAGAGACGCAGCCCCGCATGCCCCTGCTGCCGGCGGGGATGCGGGTGGGCAGGTCCAGCTGCTCGAAGGACTCCGTGGACAGGATGCTGTCCTCACTGACAGCGCTGGACGGGCGGGCACGGGGCGCCTGGGGCAGGGGCACCTCATTGAACCCTCCAAAGCCCTGCCCGGGGGGACCCTCGGCCTCGGTGCTGCCAGAGGAGAACTTGCCATTGTGCTTGAGGATGCCTTTCCTGCGGGCAGGGAGACCCTGGGCGCCCGGCTCCATAGAGGGGGTGTCAGCAAACACGTTCCCATCAAGGTCCAAGCTGGCTGCATCCAGAACATCCCCAGACTCACAGCACTCCAGGGATGAGTAATACCCCGACTCCCTCGCCGAGGGCTTCTTCAGTATTCCCTTCTTGGGCACTGCCGTGGGCAGTGCTCCGGCGGCTGCGCTGCCAGGCAGCATTCCCGAGGGCAGGATGCGAGTGAGACCCACAGCAGCTGCCTCATCATCCTCACCCCTCGCCTCTCCCATTGGCGCTGCTGCCGGGGGGCCGGGGCCGGGCACCTTCTGCTCGCAGGAGTTTCTCTTCTTCAGGATGCCTTTGGGCCGCTTGAGGATGGACTTGGAGGGGTTCTCCGGGGCCAAGGCCACCTCCTGCAGCGCGTGGGAGACGTCGTTCTCCTTCTTGGACTTCTTGAGGGAGCGCTGCCGCTCCAGGGCTGCGCCGGGCATGTGCTGCTTCAGGAAGCATCGCACCTTGGAGCTGTTCTCCAGGAGGGGTCGTGAGGAGCGGCGGAGCCACTCTGCCACCGTGGCCAGGGGGGAATCGCTCTCCCGCAGCAGCTCCTGCTCCCCAACGGGCACTTTGTAGCCCCAGTTCACCCACCAGTGCGTGGCGATGTCCTCGACGGTGGCGCGGCGCTCCGGGTTCACCATCAGCATCCAGCGGATGAGCCCGCAGGCATCTGGGGAAGAGGCAGATCAGGGGATGACGCTTGCACATAGAAGAGGACACACACACAGAGGGCATCGGGGATCTGCCTACCTGAGAGCTTGGTGGGCTCCCGGTAGTCCCCGCTCGTGATCTGCTTGACCAGAGTCTTGTAGTCGTGGCCATCAAACGGCATCGTGCCATGGACCAGGATGTAGAGGAGGACACCCAGGGACCAGCTATCCACCTGCCGGGGGAACAGATGAGCCTGGAGAGGGGGCACAGCAGGACCAGGCTGCCCTGGCCCCCAGCCTGGCCCCCCCAGCAGCCGCAAGGGAGGGCTGTCACCAGTCTGTGGGTCTATGAACCAGTGACTTCCCCAAGTGCAAGCAAAGAGAAGGCAAGAGGTGCCTGCACACAGGGGTAAGGCATCACCTACCTCCGGGCCCTTGTATGGCCTCCCATTGATGATCTCGGGGGATGCATAGAGGGGACTGCCGCAGTACGTCTGCAGGAGCTTGTCCTGCTGGTAAACGTTGGACAGGCCAAAGTCGGCAATCTAAAGAGATGATTTAGAGCTGTTATCCAGCAGCATCACCCCAAAGCTCTCCAGCTCCAAGCCTGGCTGAATCCAGAGCTGTGCTTAGCACCCTGGTGTGCTCAGGGAGCAGCAGGAGCCTGGCTTCCCACCTGAGGCTGCTCCATCCCACCTATGGCAGCTCTGTGGCTCCATCACCAGCACACTGGGAGCAGAGGCAAAGGTGTGGTTATAGGGAGAGCCTCCAGCTCCCTCACAGCCACATGAGGCTGCTTCAGTCCCTGTCTGCTCCACTTAGACACAGCTTTCATCATCCCCCTTGCACCAGCAGTGAGCAGAAGCTCCCAATTCCCAAGTCACCCCTTGCAGACACAGAGCCCTGCGCCCTGCTCATCACCAATTCCAAGCTGTGGCCCTGTTCTTCCTCCCTGGGAGGCTGCAGGCAAAAAGCATCACCCAGGGCCAGTGGAGCTGGAAATCTCCCTGGGAGAGCCCTTCCTTACCCAGCTGGGTGGGTTTTGACCTCAGCGTTCAGACTTTGCCCTCAGTGTTCAGACTTTGCCCTCTTATCAGCAGGCACATATATACACACATATATACATTCTGGTGTTACTGGGCAGCACTGGGGCTCTGCAGCCTCTCTGGCTCCACTGCCAGGCACAGACAGCAGGGGCAGGGACCAGCACCTTCCTGGCTCCCCATCTCCTGGGCAAAGAGCATTGCAGGCTGATGGCAGCAATCCCAGAGCTGACAGATGGCTCTCCGCAGCTCTGGGAAGCACATGTGCTAAGGGAATGGGTGTTGTGGCCATCCCATCCACCACAATGGGCAGCATCCCTTAGACCCCTGCGCTGGGTGACACCAAAGAGGGGCCAGGCTCTCACCTTGATGTTCCCATTGGCATCGAGAAGGATGTTCTCCAGCTTCAGGTCCCTGTGGACAATCCCATTCTGCACAAGGGAAGGAGGAGCAGGGGTTACTTTACACATGTTTGAGGAAGGAGAAGTCAGGACACGCAACCGAGATACGGTGACAGCAACCAGAGGAGGAGCAAATGCCCCTGGGTGTGCCATGAGGATGAGCTGTAAACCACGTCCCGACAAGGGTGCTACCAGCTCCTCATGCTGTCGGGAGCAGGTGGCACCCTAGGAACCATGAGCACCGCGTCCCACCCCGCCTGCTGCAGCCCTGCCTGGAGCCGGCCCTGCTGGGCACACAGGGGTGACCCCGCCACGCTCCCGGTGGGAATGCGGTGGGAATGCGGTGCTCCCCCACCTTGTGGCAGTAGTAGACGGCTGACACGACCTGGCGGAAGAAGTGGCGCGCCTCGTGCTCCGTGAGCCGCTGCCGCTCGCTGATGTAGTCGTAGAGGTCACCCTTGCTGGCGTACTCCATCACGATGACGATCTTGCTGCTGTTCTCGAACACTGCCAGAGACAGGGATGAAGCCTTTAGAGGGATGCCGCGAGCTCCCCGCGCAGGCCTGGGATGAGCACTGGAGCCCTGGGTGGCTCTAACACTTCCCACCCCACTGCCTGTCCCTCAGTCTGCTTTGTGGAGCAGAAGGGGCTGGGGTGCCTGTGGGAGGGGATGCCCGGAGCTGTCACCCTCATCCCACAGCACCACCGGGGCTGCCGCAGCCATAGGAGAAAGGGCTCTGCTCTGCCAGAAGGGGACCAAGACCTGGGTTTATCACTAGATAAAGCCCTGCTAAAGGGAAAGGCGATGGAGCTCCTGGTGGGCACAGCCATGGGGCCCTCCTGTGTGTTCCCATTGCTCCCACATGTCCAAGCCAAGAGCTGTTTGCAGAAAGCTCCCTCCGTGTTTTCAGCTCCAGCAATCAGTGACTCAGCCCCTGCAAACACAGTGCAGGAGCTGCCAAGCCACTCGCTTTTGTTTGGAGTACAGAAGGACCTTGGATACCTCACATACACCAGTGAGGTGGCACCGACCACGTGCCGGCCCAGCACAATGAACCTGGGCAGATCCAGCCCCATGAAGAGCAAGGGGCATGCAGGGTTTAGGTAAAGACTGATCCAGTTGGGATTTGCTCCAAGTCTAGTCCTATCCATAGCTGGAGAGGTTCCCCTTTGGCTGGTGTTGCCCCACACCTCTGGAATAGGGCAGCCGTGGCCATAAAGCCAAGCTCAGCAGCACCAAGAGCTCTCCCAGCACCCTGTGGGTTCGTTTTCCTGTGCTCCAGGGCAGGAATGAGGATTCCAGCACTGCCTAAGGCAGAGCATAGCTGCAGATTCCCACTGCTCCAGCACTTGCCATGGTTGGGGTGAGCATCCAGCACAACCAGAGCCACACACAGCACTGGGGTTCATGGGGACCAGCTCCCCACCACGGCGCATCCTCTCACCAGCTTCCTGACTCAAAAGGTCACGTCATTGTCTGGAATCAGCTTCCCTCTCCAGGCAGGAGGGGATGGGATGGGAAATGGCTATTTCTGGAGCAGGTATTTCCCTTTGAAGCTGCAGGAAAGTGCAGGGGGGATACCGGCAGCACTGAGTCACCGGACACAGCCAACAGCTTTGGCTCTGAACAAGCAGGGGGAGGACAGCATGAGTGGGAGCCCCACTGCAGATCCTGTTCTGGTACCCAGCCCTGGGATGCCTGGGGATGCTGCTGGAGAGGGGAGCAGAGGGACGAGGAGGGCTCTCACCTTCATGGACAGCGATGATGTGCGGGTGGTTGAGGGAGGACATGATCTCAATCTCTCTCCGGATATGGACAAGGTCCTGCTCATCCTTGATTTTGTCTTTCCGGATTGACTTGATCGCCACCTGCGGATGGGAACACGCACACAGGGTCACCCATCTGCCAGAGGCAGGAATGTTGTGGCTTCCCAAAGCCTGGTGCCAAGCAAGAAACCCACCCTCTTCTTTCAGGAAGGGGCTCACAAGCAGGACACCAATGGCTCAGCTTCTCCATCAACTCCAATAAGCATGAACTTTAGCAAATAGGGTTTTAGACGTCCCAAGTCCTGCTTCCCAAGGGAAACCTGCTGCCCGCTCCTCCTAGAGAAGCTCCCAGGCCTCCTCCCGCAGGTGGTGAGGCCCTGCTCCTCGCTTATGTGCCATGGCTCACAGGAATTGTGTCCCAGGCTCCAGCCGCCGCTGGACCGCAGCCAGCCAAAGGAATGTGACCTGCACACATGACTTGGAAGATAACAACAACAACGTCTTCCCGGGGTCAGGAAAGTGAGAAGGAGCAAACCAGGTTTTGCTTTCCCTGTAAACGCTTATTTCAAGGAGCTGATTATGGAGAGGTAAGAAAGTTCGGGATAAAGAGCAGCTCCCTCCCAGGCACAGGACTAGGGGAGACCCAGCGCTGAGGATGCAGCCCCTTTCCAAGCTTTTCAAGTTATCCTCTACAAGGAAATTGAAAGGGGAGGAGAAAGAAGAGTAAGGGTTGGAGAATAGATGCCTTCTAATCCTCTTTCAAAGGGGTTGGGGAGGGACAATGTGCTCCTAGGGTTGAATTTACAACTGAATCCAGCAGAACCCCTTTTATTTCTACCAGGCAAGAATGCAGAGCAGCATTAATCCTACGAAGGGACTCCCGTGCTGGTCTCCCAGCAACGGGGAGAGGGGCAGTGGGCACCCACCAGCCCCCACAGTAGTGATGCTCATGGCTTCACTGCACAGGGACCTCCTCCAGCTTTGGCTGTGCAGGCCGGGTGCACAGCCGTGATTCCCTCTGAGTTAGGGGGGTTGGAAACCTCACTCCTTGGGCCCCACCAAGCAGCAAAAGGCTCGGAACATGGTTTCAGCCCTCTCTAGGCCAAGCCCATTGTACCCACAGCAGGTTTCCAGATGCTGAAGCAGCAAGAACTCAGCCGCCGCATCAGTGTCCTCATGGGAGAAGGTTGTGCCAGTTTCGAGGGCTCAGATGGGCACAGGAGAGGTGATCATGGGATCCCTTTGGCCTCAGAGCACATCTCTGCTGCACTGGTCAGGGCAAGGGGTGCCCCTGTGCGAGAACATGGTGCCTGCACCAGCCCTATGGCTTGAAGTAATGAAGCAGGATGGACTCCAGCCAAGGGAAGTTCAATAACCCAGGCCCAGGTTTCTGTACAGAGCAATACTGAAAGTGCTTAATAGCTTCTCGAAAGCCAGCTATTCTTTTCCATGACCTTTGCGCTGAGTGAACAAGTTAAAGTTTAACAAGCTTTTTGCTCCTGACCCCCACCAGAACTCAGGCAAAGCCTTTATGCAGCAAATCAGCCTCTCCTGCCCTCCCAAATTCCTCTTGGCTCGCTCTGTTCACCTCCCTGCTCGGGCTCAGCATCCAGCTCAACACATTTGCTTGCTGATCAAGGTGCTCCTGCACATCCGCTGCGGAGCCAGAGCTCAGGGCAAGATCCACAGCTCATAAAAACCCCGGCGGCTCCAGGCTGCCGGCGCTGGGAGCCTCGGGTGATGCCCTCGGCTGCATCCATCAATGCTGGAGAACGCCCTCGCCTCTGAGCCTGCAGTTAGCGACCTCGCAGGCAGCCAGAGCAGGGCTGCAGCAGCAGGGAGCAGGTTTAGGGCACTGTTAGAGCCCAGGGCTACCCTTGCTGAGTGCTGCCTGCGTAACGGGCACAGCACACAGCGAGGGAACGGGCCCATCAGGGTCCGCATTGACAACAGACACTGAAGCAGCCGCTCGGGGGGAGGGGGGGGGATGATGCATCCCTGCAGAGAAGGTGGTCCCTGCCATCCCTTCCCTCCCCAGGGATGCAGGGAAGCAGCTTTGCTCCAAACCATCCCTTACCCAAGAGGGCTGACAGCAGAGGATCTCCCCCTGGGACAGAAGAGGCCATGCCTGCTCATCCTGGAGATAGGGACCAGCCCCAGCCTACACAGTGCCTTCACCACCAGTGCTATGAGAAGAATCTCCTGCAGGAAACAGCCCCAAGAAGTCCCATTGTAGGAGCCTGGAGAACTTGAAAGTACTTTCCAAGTCAAAGAGGGTTTAATTAAAGTTTTTGGGGCAGAACAGGTATTTTCAGCAGCTGCTGAAAGATGCATTAAGCTACAACCCCAGGCAGCTCTTCAGAAGTTGTTCCAGACTGCAAAGTGCCGCATTTCATGCTCCATGAAATATGGAATACAACCCACTACGGAAGAGACCGGGGTTCACCCCTTGCTGAAGATCAAAAGAGGCTTTGCTGCTTGGGAATATTCCAGGTGCTGCCTTCCTCTTGACACCACACAAGCCCACAGACCCTGCAAGTGAGTCCCACAGGGCCCGGATGCTGCCATGCAAACAGGTACAGGAGGCAGTTTGCACCACCATGGCACACGATGCTGAGCCTTCAGCCCAAAAGATGCAGGGAGAAAGAAGAGGAGAAAGGAAAGGAAAACAATCTGCTTGATGCTTCAGGGACACAACAGTTTTCTAAGGGCACACATTAAAAGGCATGAGCATCGTTTCACCTAAAGGCTTTCTAACCACAAATCATGGTGTTTTCAGACAATGTTCATGGAAACCCTCCAAAAATCAGCTGCAGGAGCCTGGTCTTCCCTGTAGTTGACCAATTGATCAGACACATCTTACCCTAGGCTAAGTCCTGGCGGGTTGGTTCAAACTGAGAGGGAAAGAGGCAAGCTGGGCAGTACAAAGATGGTTCAATATTCAGTGCATCTGACGGGGCAGGTTCTGATCAGCCAGAGGCAAACGCCATGGATGGAGCAGCTCCAGCTTTGCAACCTCAGCCAGTACCATGGCATCCCACAAGGGGTAACCGGCGGAGGTGGCACTACCTGCTCTCACACCTCGGTGTTTGGGAAGTGAAAGCCACTTAGAGCAGGAGCAAACAAGCACCCCGCTGCGGATGAAGTGCAGATTAACCAGGTCCGGAAACGCTGAGTGCTCCAAGGAGGAATTTGTGGGAAGAGGAGAGAGCTGTGGTTAAACCTCCTGCTCCTACCCGGCCAGCCCGATGAGGCACTCGTTAGTCAAAGCTGTGACTATCTCCTACTGCGGAGTCACTGGCCTCTGTGCGCAGTTTGCATTACAATAGCCCAACGCTGCTGGTCAAAGGAGGCCCTGTCCTGAGGGGCTCCCCCACATAGGTAGGTTTTCCTGCAGTTCAGATTCCCTGCTCCCGCTTTGTGAGGTGCAGGCAGGGAAAGCCAAGACTTCTCCCCCATCCCGAGGGGAGGGACCCTTCCAGGGCTGTGGGTGGAAGCTGCATTTCAAGGCCCTGATTATGCAGCAAAACAGCAGCTTCTTCCGAATCAGATCGGCTGCTGGAAGCGGTGGATGCGAGTTACTGAGGAGCTGTCGCGTTACACAAGAGAACCTCTCAGATTCAAGTTGTTTCCCGTGCCGTGCCTCTGCAGGGTGTTCGTGACTTGATCTCACACCCTGCTCTGCCCATCTGAGCCTGGCTGGGCCAGTCTCACTGCTCACAGCCAACCTCCTTGCTCACCCATGGCCTCAAGGCTGGTGGATGTGCAAGTGCCTTTCGTGGGGTCCATCCCACGCCGCTGCGTGCTGGGGATGGAACAGAGGCACGGAAAACACAGTCATATTCCCCTTATGCCCTTGCAGGTTCTCCAAGGACAGGGCTGCACAGCTTCAAGGCCAGGTTGGATGGGGCTTGGAGCAACCTGGACTAGTGAAAGGTGTCCCTGCCCGTGAACCATGGACGAGCTGTAAGGTCCCTTCCATCCCAAACCATTCTATGACAGCAGCACCCACTGCCGCGGGGCCCCCCTCCACGCTCCCAGCACTGCACCACTTTGCTCTGGGTTGAGCCACACATCACATAGAGCTCCTTGATTCAGAGGGGCCGGGAGCTGCTGCTGTGCTCCAAATCCAGCCAAGAACCGGGGCGAGAGGAAGGGGGAAACCCTTCAGACTCGAGAGCTGTGTTTGCTCTGGGCTGCCGGATGTCTGCGGGCTCCTTTCACCAGGAAGCCCGGCGCGGTCAAGTGGGCGAGAGGAGCTGCAGCCCCCGGAGGGGCTGGGTCCTCCCGCACCGCTGCCTCCCCGCACACTGCGGCGGGGGGAGCGGGACCGGGACCGGCTGCGAGGCCGCACTGGGGCTAGGGAATAGGGATGGAGGCAGCGCGGGGGGATGCTCAGAAAGCCCGCACCGGCCCCACAGGAGGATGCGCAGAGGCTGGGAAGGGAATAAAGGTTCCTCACCAGCTTTCCGGAGCGCTCCCGGGCTTTCTTCACCTTCCCGTACGTTCCCTTCCCCAGCGTCTCCAGGAACTCGTAGCGGTGCTTGAGGTTGTGCTTGTGGTGGTGCCGCTTCACCGCCTGCTTCCTCATCAGCGGCCGGGGGGACTTGGTGAGCTCCGCGGCCAGCGCCGCCCCCGCCGGGCGCTCCATGCCCCGCTCCGTGCCCCGCTCCGTGCCCCGCTCCGTGCCCCGCTCCGTGCCCCGCTCCAGCCCCGGTGCCGGCTGCGCCGCCCGCCCCGGCCGCTAAAAGCAGCGGCGGCCGCGCCCCCCCCGCGCCCATTGGCCGCAAGGCGGCGGCCGCCCCGCCCGGGAGCCGGTGCGAGGAGCGGGGGGGGTGGGGGGGGGGTACCGGGCTGCGGGGAGACCCCGCGGCTGGGGGGGACCCATGGGCCGAGAGGGAGAGCGCAGAGCGCGGGGATAAGGGGGACCCGCGGCCCGGGGTGCGGGGAGCACCCCCGAGCTGGGTGCGCGAGGGAGAGGGGGCAGAGGCAGCGCAGACACAAGGGGGAAGCAGCGGCTGTGCAAGGGTCCCGCAGGTGATGGGGAGCTGAGGAGGTTCCGGATGATGCAGGGAGAGACTCGGACCCAAAGGCTGAGAAGAGGCTGTGATTTCATCACGGGGTGCCCAGAGAAGCTGTGGCTGCCCCATCCCTGGCAGTGCTCAAGGGGCTTGGAGCAAGCTGCTCCAGTGGGGTCCCTGCTCGTGGATGAGCTTTAAGGTCCCTTCCAGCCCAAACCACTCTGGGATTCTATGATTCTAAGAAGCTCAGGACCAGAGCACTGGGAGGATGCAGAGCAAAGCACCTGGATGTCTGTCCCCAGAAGAGATGCAGCGACACAAGGCAGGCAGATGCACAGCCAGCCGAGTCACACACACAAGATGCAAGGAGCCACAGCACCAGGGACTCAGAACAGGACATTTCTTGAGGGCAAAATCAGTGAGAGCCCCGGGCAAGCACAGCCCAGGACCACGCTTTCCCTCCTGGCTGCCCTTCTTGTGGGGGGAGCACTGAGGGAGCACATCAGTGGCTGCTCCGGTGCTCTCACACAAAGGCTTCTCCCAGACGCTTCTGTTGGATTCCGCAGCACCTCCCGTGTGGTCTCTTTTGCCCCTGTGGTAAATCTTTGTTTTGAGATATTAAAAGAATGCAATTACTTCCCCAGAGCAGCCAAAACAAGAGGTCTTGCCCAGCTCTGGCATGTGTGAGGACACACCGTATTGACTGAAGAAAGAGATAGCTGCAGCATTACTCATCCCCGCGCTCAGAGCTGGATTTTCCCACCACTTCCAGCAGCTCAGGGGTTTGGAAGCGTCTGGGAGGGATGATTTAATCCAGCACCGGCTCCTCTCTGTGGGCTTTGTGTTCCTGAGGTGGTTCAGGATGGAGCTGTGCCGTGTCCCAGCACCGGCGTATTGCAGCCGAGCCATCTCCGTGTCAGGATGGGACCCAGACAAGTGTCACCGTGCCCTGGGTGGTTTTGCTATCTGGGTTTTGGAGGATGGAGATGATGAAATCTCGCACTGAGGACATCTGCCCTGCAGGGTACAGCTGCAGGGTCCAGGTCCTGGATTCAGCCACGCACCAGAACACTGCTCATCCATCACTGTGATCTGTCTCAGCGCTGGACAAACTACAGATGAAATACCATTTCCATGCAGTAAAGACACAGATATCTTGTACTGCCACTGCTCCTAATTCTGATTGCCTGTGGCCATTCCTCACAAGATGCCAGGGATGAATACCGTGGCAGCTCCAGCTACTCCCGCATCCTTTCCAACCACCCCAAACACACCGTGACCCAGGGGTGAATCTCTCCCCCTGGTTTAACACGAGCCTGTCCGAGGAAGACACTGAAGCAGAGCGGCGATAATGAATTATTTACTGTAGAGTAACAGGAGCTGTGCTTCCCAACGGGCAGCAGGGCCCATAGGGAAGGTAAACAAGGCGTAGATGAGATTAACTCAACTGCTGCAATTTCAATGTCAAAGTAAACAGATAGGATCCTGTTCAGGCACAGCCCAGAGATTACAGGAGAAGGGGGAAGGTCCAAACCTCCCTTATTACTGCAATAAACAAAGTGATTTCACTCTCCTCAGTTACAGACGCGTGTGTACCCCAAACACTGGGAGCCCAGCAGCGCTCTCAGCAGCTCCTGCGTTAGCCCACCGGGGCAGGGAAGCACTTTAAGCATGTTTAATACCCCCATTGGTTTATAAGGATGCTGCGGTGATGAAAGGAAGCCTCAGGTAGCTTCTCTTTCTGTTTCTCGCAGATAAATTCTCCTTTGCAGTTGGCTGTGCTGTTGCTGATACACAGGCTTAGGCATGCTTTTGTTCTAGACCGGCTCAGGAAGCCTATTTTAATGGAAATGTCAAGGGACACAGATCTAAGTCCACTGGAATCCACTGATAAGGATCCTCTATTGTAACAGCACCGCGGCAGTGGGGAAATCCACTGAAATCCCCCAGCTGCAGCCTTAGGAATCCCGAACGGGGCTGCACAGTGCGTGTCCACTAAACCAACATGAAAGTCAGCGAGGAATTTGGCTCCATGTCAGGGAAACCAGCTTAATGCTCCTCTAACCACCTCGCTGCTTTGTCCTAACGGAAGCTCTATTCACTTGCAGGCTCCTCACTTGGTGCTTACTTGGCTGTTGGTTACTAAATGCTCCAGCATGGCCTCAGAGCTAAAACCAGCCACGTCCGGGGCAAACCCTAGGACTCTGCCTTTGGGGTTGGTGGCCGCAAGGCTCCGCGCATCTCTGCTTTCCAATAGGGAAAGAGCCCCTGTAGGCATCGGAATGCCAGGTTTAATGATCACCGCTGTTAGTGGCATTCCAAGCTGGCAGCATTCCTCAGTAGTGCTCAGGCAGGTGTGAAAGCCATTGGTCCTTTGAGGGTTTGCTCTGACCCTCCCAGTGGGGTGCCCCATCCATCAGCAGAAGGAGGGAAACACATCAGCACCAATAAAAGCCTTTTGAAAAGTCATTTATTGCCTATCACATCTAATGATTACAGCAGAGGCCACTTCCACTGCAGATGTGGATTACACCACATCCATCCATCCATCCATCCATCCATCCATCCGCCCTGGGTAAAGCTTTATTTTCTGACAAATTCCCTTTGCACCAGCATCCACAATTGAAAGGTTCAGCAAATATGCTTTGAGATCAACAGGTCTTGTATGCTAAGACACCTCTTAAATACACACCTGAATTGGCATCAGTGTTAGACAACACAGAAGCTCTTCCTTGTGAGGGTGCCTGAGGGTCTGAGAGCGGATTCAGCTCTGCCATAACTACTGCAAGGTGTTTGCAGTCAGAGGCGATGCGTGTTCGCGGTAATGAAATGCTGGAGAAGATGCACAACATCCTCACATCAAACTGTTTGCTGGATCCTTATTAGCCAGGATCCCTGCACAGCCCCAATGGCACTTGAGAGCCAGCACCTCCATCCCACTGCCTGCCGGGAGGTGCTGGTCCAGCCTGGGCTCAGCCCATGGGTGCCATCTGCCGTTCAGAGCACTGAGAGGAGAAGGGGAGCCCATCCTGCCCTGCTCAGCCCAGCCCAGCCCAGCCGGAAAACAATCCCCAGCACCCACACAGAGGTCGGCTGCGGCTGAATCTGCTCCCCAGCCTTGGCTCAGGGTCCTCCATCAGCTGGAGGGCAGCGCAGAGCCGCTGGTTCTCAGAGGAGGCTGCGTGGCTGTTGCCGAGCCCCAACACCATCTCCTTCCAGCCTTTGATGAACCTAGAAAGGGCTTCCAATAACCTGGTGCTGCTCAGGAGCTGGGCACACATCATCCCTATGGGAGATGCCCTTGGTCCAGAGGAGTCCAGCAACAAGCAAGGAAGCTCAGGAGAGGTTGGGGGCCAGGAAGAGCATTGACCAAGCCAGTGTTGGTGTGCAGTGTGAGTGCTGTAGATAGCACACACAGTGTCTGGAGCCTCTGCCTTTCCCACGGGATCTGGGGAGAAGGCAGCAGACAGAGCAGGATACTGCTGCGGAGCAAGGTGCCCAGGAAGCTCCCACCCCTGGAACTGGGATAGCCGTGGACACGAACTCCAGAGGGAGTTTTACAGCAAGGGAAAACTTGGCTGTGCAGAGGGAAAAGCACCCACAGGCAGGAGCGCCCAGCACCACAGCATCTGCTGGTTGGGCCGAACCAGGCATCCTGCTTGGTGATGGGAGCTTGAGTTTCACTGCAAAGGCAGCTGATCCGGATCTGCCCCTCGCTGCAGAGCTGCTCTTTCTCTCCCTCTCTAAATGCTGGGCACATCCCCAGCTTTGATTACCAACCGTCTCCCCCCGCCTGGTCCCCAGCCCCTGACATCCCTTCATTAAGTCCTGGAGCGGGTTTATTCCCATGACACTGCTTTGTCTATCACTCCCTCCAGCCTTTCTGCAGGGAGAAAGCAAAGGATCAGCTTCCAGCTGTGCTGCAGCCAGACAAAGGGAGCGGATTCCTCCTCCCCTTGCTCCAGCTTAACAAAGCCAGCACAGCAGCACTGAACCCTAAGCCCTGGCCAGCAGCCTCTCTGCAATAACAAGGCTTAGTGCTGATGAGAAAGGACAGCAGAGCAGCATCAGGCTGTGCTGTGTGTGGGAAAGGTTCCTTAAGGACAAAGGAAAACCCTTCATTAATAGCCACAGACTCTCATTGTGCAGAGGCAGCCGGAATGGAGATCGGCTCTGCTGGGAGACATGGGCTTGCTCTGGAAGAGGAGAAGGCTCCCTCTTCCCCTCCATCCTCCTCCAGTTCCTACAGTTCGAAGGGATGCTTCATGAGGGTCGGGGAGGCAGCACCCCAGGGCTGTAAGCGAGCAGCGGGATGCTCCCAGCGCCCTCCACCCCCAGGGATGCTCTCAGACCCAAACGCCGGGTCGCGGTGCCCCGTTCCCTGCAGCCTCACCCAAGAGCCCTCCGCTGGGCTCCGCGCTCCTCACCGGGGCCTGGAGCACACACACACACACCCCCCCCAACCGGTGCCATTGCCGCGGCCGCCGCACGGTGTCCTCGGTGCTCCGCAGCGGCGAGAGCGGGGCCGGCACCGGCGAGACCCCGCAGCTTCCCCCTGCACCGGGATCCTGCTCCTGCGGCCGGGAACGGCTTTAAAGGGAGGATCGGAGACAGGGAATGGTTTGGGTTGAAGGGACCTTAAAGCTCCTCCAGCTCCAACCCCTGCCATGGCAGGGACCCCTTCCATAGAGCAGCTTGCTCCAAGCCCCTGTGTCCAACCTGGCCTTGAGCACTGGATGGGGCAGGGCAGCCACAGCTTCTCTGGGCCATCACCCTGTGCCNGAGCAGCTTGCTCCAAGCCCCTGTGTCCAACCTGGCCTTGAGCACTGCCAGGGATGGGGCAGCCACAGCTTCTCTGGGCCATCACCCTGTGCCAGCGCCTCAGCACCCTCACAGGGAAGAACTTGGCCGTCAGCGATGGCAGCACCCAGAGCATGGGGGGCATCACTGGCTACAGCCACCTGCACTGCGCCCTCTCCCCCTTCTCAGTCTGGGTCCCGCATTTCCAAGTAATCATAACCTCGATGGAGCCCATAGCACAGACAGGGCTTCTCCAAGGGCTTTTCTGAAGACAGCATTTAATAATGGTGTAAGAGCTACAAGCTAGAACTGGTGCCCAACAGTTCAGACACCAAAGTGCCTGGGAAGCAAGAAACCAAAGAGGTGACAGCCAGGGAATTTTGCCTTTGCTGAGCAAACCATCACCTCCTTTCTCCCAGGGCTGACAAGAGGATCCCAAATCATTACAGGAGCTAAAAAACCAACTTGGAACATTGGAGGTTGAGGCCATCTTTGTATGACACCCAGCAAAGGCAGTACTTGTGCTAGTCCTGTGCAAAAAGGATGATCTTCTTTCTGGCCAAAACCAGTCACTTGGGCATCCATCCCTCCCAGGAGCATTGGCAGCTCCAGCTTCTCCCAAACTGACAGTCAAATGCTACAGGTTTGCAAGAAAAGCCTTGCTATGAAGGCAGAAGAATGATCCCCGGAATCTGGCTGCAAGGTAGGGCCTTTCCTTGTTGCCAGCTAAGAGGATCTGTGCCGGGAAGCACACAACAATCCCAGGATGCTCAAAAGAGGACAACATCCCACCAGTTCCCCCTGAACCACCACTGACCTGTCCGGATGCTCCCAACGCAGTTGTGAGCAGTTCCTTCACCTGGGATTGTCCAGAGAGCTCCAAAGACAACAGGAGGGGCCAACGTGGTCCTCCCCCTCCATGGGGCTGGAATGGCAGCACCTGGGAAGGGCAGGACCAGGCGCCGCGGCTGCCGGCTCCCAGGGTGCTGCCCAGCATCACCTCCACTGCGGGAGGCAGCGAGGGGCAGGGTCCTGATGCGGGCAGGATGTGGTCAGGGGTCGGAGATGCACAGAGCCTCCACGGCACTGCTCAGGCCCTGGCTCACCCCCCCAACGGCCAGCAGGCAGCTGTGGAGCACAATGCTGGAGCAGGCGCAGCGCGGGGTGGGCATGGGGGGCAGGGTCTCCCACTTGTTCTTCTCGGGGTGGAAGGCTTCTGCGGACTCCAGGACGGTCGGTTGGTTTCCTGGAAGCACACAGTGAGGGATG
The DNA here is from genome assembly GCA_002631895.1 of Agapornis roseicollis. Lineage (NCBI taxonomy): Eukaryota > Metazoa > Chordata > Aves > Psittaciformes > Psittacidae > Agapornis > Agapornis roseicollis. The sequence goes on along the minus strand of NDXB01001760.1, from coordinate 50,117 downwards.
GGGTCAGCAGGAAGCATCCTCTGTCTGCTCTGGGATGGGGTCTGTGCTCTGGACACCATCCCCTATGGGGTCTGTTCTCTCTGCCCCCTCAGGCCAGTGTGTCTCCCCTCTGTAATGATAACACACGACCCACGTGCACTATTAAAGCATCACCACTGTGCCCAGAGCCTCACCGAGTCCCCCAGCCACAACAACTCTGCCTTTCAGGTAGCCAGCCACAAAGTCCGCTCGCCTCTTCTTCAGGTAGGAGGAGCGCTCCATCTTCATCCAGCCACCTGGAAGGGATGGGACAGGGCATTACAGGAGCATCCACCCCTTGGACACCATCGGCCTCTCTGACCCATGTGCTTGTGGAAGCACCATTTTGCTGCTGCACCCTGGGGCAATGAAACCCCGGGACACAGGGCTCAGCTTCCTCACTGCCACATCAGGATACCCAGGACTGTAGGGTTCTGCTCTGCTGCCCTGATGCTGGGCTCAAAGCAAGCAGTAGGTGACAGAACCCAGCGGATGAGCGCTCTGTGGTCTGCAGAGACAGCAAAGCCCCATCGTGTGCCACCCATCCCGCTCCTTCAGACAGGATGGAGATGGGAGAGCCCCCACCTTGCTCCATGTCAAACATGTCCACGGTCCTCATGAACTTGGGCTGCCGGTAGAGCCGGCCCTGGCGCAGGCCTCCGAGGCTGAAGAGTTTGTCTTCAGTGGGCACGAAGCTGGAGAAGGCCCTTTTGTTGGGGATGTTGGGAAACTTGGTCCACGACCGGGTCTCGGTGTCAAAGACCTCGAAGGCATTGATGGCGTACTTGGACTGCCTTCCACCTGCGGCACAGGGAGAGGGAAGGGTCAGCTCGGCTGACAGCACCGAGGCAACAGCAGCAGGAACCAGAGGAGCCTCCCGGGGCAGGCAGAGAGCAAGAGAGCTGCTGATATGGGATCCATTCACAGCTCGGATGCCTTTGAAGGCAGAACCTGGGCTTGCTCCCGGCCCCACAGGCTCTTTGCCAGCAGCAAGTAAAGTGCAAAATACATCAAAGAATCCTTTCTGGTACCCCTAAGGAATGGCAGGGCTGTGGAGGCTTGGAGCAATCAGGGCTTGTGCATCTTGATCCTGAGCCATGAGCAAACAGCAGCGGTCCCTGCATTAGCTTCCCTTTCTAATGAACATCACTGGCACAGGGCACCCAAAGAAGGGGTAAACGCTGCATCCCTGCAGCGTTCAAGGCCAGGCTGCACAGAGCCTTGGGTGACACGGTCTGGTGTGAGGTGTCCCTGCCCATGGCAGGGGTTGGAACTGGATGATTTAAGGTCCTTTCCAACCCAAACCATTCTATGACTGTCCCCTGCAAAAGGCTGGGTCTGACATTGCCCACCTATCGCAGCCTCCAAAGCAGCTACAAAGGCAGAGCCTCTGTGAAGCTGGGTGGTGCTTGGCTGATATATAATGTATAGAAGCACTTTAACACCTTGGTTGAGCCCCAGGGCTTCTGGTGCAGTTACAGAACTGAGAATGGAGCAGAGGCCAACTGCACCTTTGGCTGCCGGCACCCATGGATGGATGGGACAGGAGAGGTCTCAGCCAGCACCGTGAGGTCTCAGGGTGTTCAAGGGTGCAGGGGCTCTCGTAGGTGCTTGCTGTGGAGCTGTGAACCCAAACCCAGCACCAGCCCCTCCATGCACAAGGCTCGGGGTGTCGGAATGCATGAGAGAGCAGGCAGGGATGGAGGAGAATGGTCCCAAAAGCCTCTTCCCAGTGCCCAGAGCAATGGGGCCGCTCGCTAAGGAGGAGGAGGGGAGGCAGGACTGCTCCTTACCCAGCACGTAGATCTTGGTGCCTCGCAGGAAGGACGTGGCAGCGTACCTGGGTGTGGGCATGGCCGCCAGTGACACCCAGATGTCCTTCAGCATGTCGTAGTGCTGCAGGTAGTTGTGTGGCCGCAGGTCGGATCCCATCCCACCGGCTGCATAGACTCTGTAGTCTGGACAGGGCCAAGAAGCAAAGAGAATTCCACAGTTATTATAGGGAAGCATCAGAAATACCCCCATGACACAGAGCTGGTCACTCCGTGGAATCCCAGCCTGGTTTGGGCTGAAGGGACCTCAGGGTCAACACAAGGTGCTGAGGCTCCTTGTCCCCCATCAGCTCCATCCACCAATGGCAAACCTGGCCCTCCAAATCAACCCCTACCTGCACAGCACCCACATCATCTCCTCCAACAAGCATCTCGTGCTGCAGACAAGATGCAGGAGAGCAGCCTTGGCCTTGCAGCTCTAAAAGTAGAGACCAGCCTGCATGCTGCAAGGATTTGAGCAGCTCTCTTTGCTCCTGGCCTCTCACAGCACACTGACCCTGCTCTATCAGTCAGGAAAGCTTATACCCAGAGAGAAATCCATCTCCAGGATGGTAAATATTATCTTTAAGCATTCCTTGACAGGAGCTTTTAAACCCAAGCAGCTCTCCAAGATACTGCCTGCAGATTAGAGACCTAATCCCAGGCAGGGTGGGAAGCTCCTGAACACAGCTCCAGTTTCAAGGCAGGGCAGAGGGTGCTAAAGGAAATCCACATCCATATCTCTGCTCTGCAACGGAATGAATGGGATGGGCTGGTAAGGCAGAGCCCGGCAGGGATGTAACCAGCCCCGCTTGAGGCAGGAGCTGAGCCACAAGAGCAGCCCCTTCCCCTCCTTCCACAATGACTTGAGCCCATGTGAAGCTGACTCTCTCCTGGCTGGCTCTGGGTTCAGACCAGAGATGTCTCTCTTCTGAGAGCTGCTCTGTGGCTCACATTCAGCCAGCAGCATCGTTCCTGTTCTCCCAGCACCTGCAGCACACAAGCTGCAGCAAGCAAGAAAGCTTTAGTGTCTGACGCACCAGCCCCTTCTCCATCCCACCACCCGCAGGCATCCCTGCCTGCCCAGGAAGGACGCAGCAGGAATCGGGATGCTCCTTGCCTTTTGCTGTCACAGAGATGCCCATGGCCGCCTCCCTCAGCGAGTTCCTCTTCTTCCACTTGCCCTCATCGGTGTTGTACATCTCCACTATCTTCACCGGCAGCTGATTCACTCCGACCCCTCCGATCACCATGATCCTCTTGCCCAAGGTGGCCACAGCCACCCCGGCCCTGGCCGTGGGCATGGGGGGCAGCGATGTCCATTGGTCAGCCTCAGGGGAGTAGACCTCGAAGCAGTCCATGGGGACCCCGTTGTCATCACAGCCCCCAATGGCAAACACTTGACCCCCAGCTTCCACCAGCGTGGAGTAGACCCTGGGGCTCGGGAGTGGGGCCAGGGTTTTCCATTGGAAGTCTTTGCTGTTAGCGAGCTCCATGGTGGCCGGGGGGGACACAGAGCATCGGTGCCTGCCCGCGGGATGGGGCTGCTTACGCTGTGAAACAGAGCAGGGGAAAGCAATGGAAAAACAGGAGGTGCAAACAGTGACTGTGGCAGGAGCATCCCTGCCTGCAGCCTCCAGTCCCTTCTGCCACCCCCGACACACAGCAGCGGCAGCCGGTACCTTTCATTGTGTCTCCATGAATCCTGCAGCTCCGGATCTGCTTCAGAAGCTTGTGCAGAGGCTGGTCCTAGACATGAAACAACACAAAGGATGGGAATAACAAGGAAAAGGCAGGAGAGGTTGGAGCCGGTCTGTTCCCGGTTCCCGAGCATCCCCACCCACAGGCTACCTTCCCAGTGTGGGGGCTGCAAGCGTCTGCTCACTTCCCCTCCTGTTTCCCTGCCTGCTGGGGACCTTTCCCTTACATCCTCCTTCGCTGTCCTGGTTATTCCTCTGAGCCCTGTGCCCATCCTGGGGTGAAACTGCTCCAGCAAACCCTGCCTGGAGAAGGCAAGAGCCGGCCCTCGCTTCTGCAGCCCAAGCACGGAGCCGGAGGGGACCAGAGCAGCACAGGAAGGGGAGGCAGAGGCTCCAACTGGGAACCCGTGGTGTTCCCTTCACCTCCTCTCTCGGAGGCATGCAGATGAGGCTCATTAGAGCAGGAGGACACAGAGAGGGCAAACAGAAAGGAACAAAGGCAGCAGCTTGCTCCCTCACCCAGCACGGAATGAGATGCGTTTTGCACCGAGCATCTCCACCTTCATTGTGTAACTCGGTGCCCTTAAATCCAAGTGGGGTTTATTCTACCCTGTCCCGCATGGGAATGTTTGGCACAGGACTGTAGGACAGAGCCATCGCTTGCCCTAAAAGCCCCAACGGCAGCAGGCTCCAGTGTGAGCGCAGCCCTGGGCTAGGACAGCATCGCCCCCCCTTCCCCCCATGCAGACCCCTTGCAGTGGGCCCTGCAATGCCCCCTGACCCAGGAACAGGCCGTGTCCCCCCCAGCACCCCGTGCCCTGCCACAGCCCTGCAGCTCCCCGAGCCCTGACAGCCGAGCAGGCACCGCCTGTAGCTTAGCAACAGCCACCTCCAGCCGCCTGCCATCACCCGCCACACTTGGGATCATCCCAGCCGGAATCCTGCTGCTGTCACAGACCATAGCCTGGAGCAACGGGGCAGGTCCACCCCAGGGGTGCCACACACACACACGGGCTGTTGTACCCCAGACTCATCCTGTGTGTAGCGCACTGCGGGTGCCTGTTGTGTTTATCAGGCAAGCAGAGAGAGAGGCACCCTCAGAGCAGGGTGGTTGTTGGTATCTCAGGTGCAAAACATCACCCCCACAGACTCATCTCTGCCGTGGGGCTCAGCCTGCAGGGGACATCATTTTCCACGGTCACGTTAGTTCCTACATCCCCTCTGAGAGTGCGAGGAGAGGAGGGAGATGGAAAAGCATCACTGAAACAGGTCTCAGACCACTGGGCTGGGATCCATCAAACCCATTTCCCACATGAGGTGCGAGCTGGCACCAAACCCAACCCATCTGAGCAGGGCTTTTTATTGTCACTCATTCTCCCAAATCGTCAGCTGAACACCGTTTATGGCATCAAGAAGGAGGTTAATAACTAACACCTCCATGGGCTGCATCCCCCCAGCAGCAGGCACATGCGCACAGCACAAAGGATCACAAAGCAATGCTAAGGAGGAGGAGAAAGGGGCAGACAATGGCTCAGGTCCCCAGCTGCAGGTCTCCTCTCCCTTCAATCCCTTCTCATCCGATGTGCATCACTGCCCGCAGCTGGAGCAGCTCGGGGAGCTTGGGCAGCTCAAGCAGCTCTGGCACGGGGCTCTCGTGAGTCACTGATGCTCTTTCAGGTGGGTTTTCATGCACGACCACTGGCACATCCACAGAGGACACGAGCGGAGCTGGCTCCTGCTTCCAGACACCAGAGAATTCATCTTCCTGCCCTTCCTTCTCCAGCTATAACGTGCAGCCCTGCGATGAGACCCAACCCAGCATCAAGGCCTGACAGAGGCACAGCTCCCTGAGGTTACCCAAAGCTCAAGCAGAACTGTCTCAAATTGCCTGCCAGAGCCTGCTCTCAGCACAGGAGCTCACAGCAAGTGACCCAGAGCACTTGGAGAGGGCTGGAGTGCTTCTGTGGGTCCTTCATGGGAGCAGGCAGAGCCCAGGCCTGCCCATTCAGCCCAGTACGGTCCCAGAGAGCAGAACCAGCAGGACCCACCCCCAGCAGCAGCAGTGCAAAGCCCTGCCCCAGTCCAGCTGCACACACATAACTCGCTATTCTTGGCTTCCATGCTGTTTAAAGACAATGAAATCTGTGTGGAGCCCTCTGCCCACACACTTGGTCTCCCTCCCCTTCAGCATCACCTGAATCCCACTGGGAAGTGATGCTGCAGGAGCCAGGAGCTGCCCCACGGTGCTGCCCAAGCACCCCCTTCCCTGCAGCCGTGGTCTCCTCCCAGGCAGAGGGAATCATCACTCAATTATCCCAAACACACCGGGAGCATTAACAGTTCTCCTCCCTTAACTGGCTACATTAAACTCAAAATGAATGGTAATTGCTTCTCTATCAGAGGAGATGGCAGCACAGTGCTGAGCCCCTCCAGGGCACAGAAACCCTGGCTGTAAGGGCTCAGCACACAGCTCAGTACCACAGCACCCCCCCAAAAAAGGGCTTTGCCAAGTGGCTGTGGAGCATTTATTACCTGCAGTGATTTGTGATTGATAAGAGATGCCCTGGTGGGTATTAGGAGTGCTCTATGGGCTGAACTGGGGAGAGCGGTCTCAGCACTGGTCACTGCTTTCCCTTTCCTTCCTATCTCACCTCACAGAGGTTTTGCCATTTCAGGTTTGGTATCCCCTCAGGTGCCAGCACACAACCCAGCTGGAGTAGAAACCTGCCTGCTCCAGCCATCAGGGTGTCCTTTAGGCTCTACCCTAAAGAATGCACTGCAATGAGCACAGAGTGAGGAGGGATCCTGCTGCCACCTCTCCAGATGGAAGGCAATGCAAAAAGGCCCCAGAAGATGAAAAGCCACAGAGATATTCCCAAATGTCCCAAGGTTAATGCTCAGACTGAGGATATCCACCCCGAGACATCACCATACACCCACAGCCGGGCTCACACATGCACCCTCCATACAGGGAGGACCTCAGGCCAATTTACCCAACACACATGAAACTGTGCATGCTAGAAATAGAGACCCTCAATTCTCCTTCAGCCCGAAGCAGATACAACCCAATACAAACTGATGCAGTCCCACCTGCTCCGAAGAGCCTCCAGCACTCGCAGAACCACCTCAAGCCCTCACTCAGGAGCAGTGTCCACATCAGGACCGCCACAGGGAGACCACAGCACTTCAATCCTGGCTTCTCATCCCAAGTTCACCTGAGCCACAACGGCTCTTCCTCAGCTTTGCTCACGTGAGTCCCGGTTTCCATCCCAGGGTCAGACCCAGGGCACCCATCCCATCCCATCCCGCTCAGGAGCTGTGCTCCAGACATCCCTGCTCCCGGCATCTGCCGCACGTCCCCACACGTGCTTGCAGCGCGTCCTTGCTGTCACCAGGAGCAGGTTAAGGCAGACCCAGACGCCAGCCGGGCAGAGACACCCGCTGAAGAAACCGCTGCCTTCAGAGGCAGAGCTCCTGTACTCACCTGAACGTTCGGGTCAGAGGCGCACGGGGCAGCCCTGCCGTGTGCCAGCCACCGGGAGCACAGGGGCTGCAAAGCTGAGCTGGGCGCAGGCTGCCGCCCAGGCAGCTGCAGCCGCGATTCCCCCCGCTCCCGGCGTCACAGGAGAGGCAGGAACAGGGACAATGTGCTGGAAATAGCACCCAAACCCCGAGATGAAATCGCAGCTCCCGCTCCTCGGCACCGGCAGGAGCCAGCAGCTTCAGCTCAGCTCTGCCTTGGCTGCCTGCACTCCATCAAGTACAGAGCAGGGAGAGATGACACAGCACAGACAAAGGCAGCTGAAAAGAGGCTCAGTGCAGGGGACCTGTGTCTGTCCCGAGGAGCATCCATGGTACAAAGCCAGGAGTAGGGACACAGAGGAGATCCCCAGGAGCCAAGGAGGGGTGTGAGGCACAGCCCAGCTCCTCCCACCTGCTCCTGGTTCTCTTCCCAGTACAATTCCAGGTCTCAGCAGCACTCTGGTGCTTTCCTGACTTCCAGGCACAGAATCCAACACAATCCAGAGAAGGGAAAGAAGCCTCAATCCCTGTGGCTCAGCTCTTCTGCTCCCAGTGTGGCCCCAGACCATTCAACGCTCATCACTTGCTTCAAAGGGCAGAGATGGAGGTGGTGAGAGGTGCCAGGCATGGGATGCTGCCACATAGCCCAAACACACCTCGCATAGGCAGGGACCTGGGTCCTGCCTGGGTAGCACTCACTGTATAGGCTAAAATCAGGGATTTCACCCAAACATAAAGGACAAGTGATGAGAAAGGATGGGAAATGGGGATAATGCTCTTTGTGCTGCCTTCTCCTTCACTGGAAGCTGGCAGGACACGGTGCACCTTGGATAACACAGCTTCCAATGTGGGAGCAGCAGCTAAACCTCCCCATTAATCACTGCGACTGAAGTGAGCGGTTTTTCCTCCTAGAAGCACATAAACGTCACCTTTGCAGGGCAGGATAAACACCAGCACGGTGTGAAGAGGCCTGAGGGCTCAGGTACCAACCTCTGCTGTAAAGAGACACTCATCTCAGCAAAGACACAGTCAAACAGGACACCGGGGAGGGCAGAGCTTCCAGGAAGCTCCAAGTCCACGTTTCTCCTTGCTCAGCACCCAGAAGAGACCCCTAAATCCCTCCCCAACAAGCCACAGACACCCTTTTGGCAGGCTTTGGCTGTTTCACATCTGTAGCACCACAGCTGGATTGCCAAAAGCCTCCAACTTTTAAGCAGGAAAGGCTCTAAAGAAGCCCTCTGAAAGGCAGGGGCTCCTTTTGCTGCTCCCTGCTTGCACCCCGGCAGCTGAGGCTTTAAACAGAACAGGCATGAAATGTTGAGCCCGGCATTCCTGACCTCCCCTCGCACTGAATCCAGTTTCCTTGCCATAGTAACAGCTCCCCCGAACAACAACAACAAAATCCACTGGTTCCTCTGCAAATACCCACTTGGCAAGAAGAGCGAGGCACAAGGGAAGAGCAAAAGCACGAATTCATTGTGGCACGCAAAGGAAAAGCAGCAGCTCACAAGCAGCTCCTTCCACTCCTCCTGTTCCCCAGCATCTCCCTTTGCAGACATAAGCAGGTGCAGTTTGAAGGTGAAGAGGCTGCGACCGAGCTGACCTCCCCCAGCTTCACTCCTGCTCCCCCAACACCCATCCCTTGGGATCATTTCCATGCCAAATGCAATTCCCAGTGGTTGCTAATAGGAGGAAGGCAGCGAGGTTGTGGAAGGAAATATTCCACAGCAGTTGTGCCTCGGGAGGGTGCCAGGAGCTTTAGCAGGCTCTAGGACAGCAAGAAAAGCTGCTTAATCTGCTGGCGCCCACGAGCACAAGGAAGATCCCAGCCCATCCTTCCTCCTGGATGGGCTGAAGAATCAGCAGAACAAGATGCACATCCCAGTTTGTCTCCAGGAGAGAGCTACAATTCCATCAAGAGGAAAGATAACCCACCTCTGGGACTAAGGATGCCCCCTCCCTGGTCCAGCTCCCAGCATCCTGCATCTCCTCCCCTCTCCCCAGCTGCTGCCTCTGCTCTCCCCACAAGCAGCTTCTCTTTGGCACGGGGCAAATGCAGAAGGTCCTTCTCAAGCCCTGCAGCCTCACTGGTGACATTCATACAGCTCCTGTTACTCTGTATTTAGGCTGCATCCCTCCGCAGGGAATGGAAAGAGCTTGGGTCAGATCTCAGCTGGGGGCAGCTCAAGGCAAACACCATCGCTGCTGAGACAGGGCCTGGCCTGGGAGAAGGGCTAAAAATGTGGGATTTGGGAGTATGGGGGTGGGAGGAGAGCACCCTCCTTAACCCACTTTTAGCACAGTCTCAAAGCTTTGTTTCTGGTTGTTTATTAAACGCCTGGCCTGACAGTGGGAGAAAGCAGCTCCTGCTTTAAAGCACCCCCCTCCCTTCCCCATCACCCACTGACCTCCAGCAGAAACTCCCTCCCTCCCTCCTGCCAGGAGAGCTCGGGAAGCACAGGGATGTACTCACAGCGCTGAGTCCAGGTGGAGCATGGCTCTGCTTAGAGACGCTCTTCAGTGCCCGAATCCTCAGTGCCTGTAGAGCATCCTCCTCCTCCTCCCTTCCCGCGCTGGCGGCAGGGATGCGAGCAGCGCTGGGAGCAGCCGGGGCTGGGATTGCTGTGTGGGAGGAATGCAAGGAAAGGAAGGAATCAGCATCAATCCAGCAGCCCTGATCCTCACCCTCCCGAGATGTAGGACAAAGAACGGGGAGCGCGTTTCCCCATCTGCTCTCGTGCTCGGCGCTGCAGCCGGGCTGTGCGTGCCTGTGTGTACCCGCTGCATCACCAGCCCCATAGTTAAGCCTTTTATGGCTCCCTGTGCTCGCACAGGATGTTCTGTAGCAGCAGCTCTCCCTCAGCCCGCCCTCCCCGCCTGTGAGCACACAGCTCCGAGGCAAAGGACGGAGATGGGCAAAGGGAGGGGAGCAAGAAAAGCAGGAGATGCCTCCAAGAGCAGCCCTGGATCCGTCCCAGTGGTGTCTGGTAGCTGGGGGACCCCACGCTGCGTGGATGTAAGGCCCTTTGGATCCCCATTCCCAGCCTAAGAGTCATCCCAGGCTTTCTCTTCCCTGCCCAGCCTCTCTACTCTTCTCCAAGCCCTGCAGAATAACTTTGCAGAACAAATCACTCCTAAGCCAAAGCCAAAGAGAAAGATCCTTTCCACGCACCGTCCATCGAGCCTCACAGCTCCTCCCCAGAGATGTGCTCAAGTGCAGCCCAGAAAACATCCCCAGTCCTTCAGGAAGCACCTGAGCTCTGGGAGTCCTCAACACCCTCAGGGATTCCTGCTGCACTCAGCTCTTCCCACCTGCACAGAGCCCCCAGCTCAGGGCATGGCTGGTACCCAAGCAGCAGCATCGAGTGCTTGAGAGCCCAACAGCCCCTGAACGTGCATCTTCCAGAGTCCCCTTTCCATGTCCTGGTCCCCTTCCCTGAACCAGGGACAGGCTCCAGAGGTGCTCAGAGGAGTTTCCAGGTTGAGCCCTGACAAGGAGCCCCTCTGTGTTGACCCCAAGCTCAGCCCTGTACTCATGCAGACTGGGTTTACCTTTCCCCATAGCTCATCGTTGAGATAGGGAACTATTTGAAAGCAGCTCTGGCCATAAAGGAAGAAAGATGAGGAAATCAACAAGAGGTGGAGCCAAATGACTCCCCCCAAAGCACATTCTCATCCTCTGGCAGCTATTTAAATCTCCCGTTAGCTTTCCAGTGGGAGGATTCCATTTGCATTTAAATACAAACCTCAAGCAGGGGGGCAATCCAACCCCAACATGTTCACTACAAAGGCATTCACTGAAGAGCTTCGGAAAGACCCCATCAAGCTGGATTCTAACAGAGGGCTGTGAGCACCGGGGCATCATTTGATACCTGGCATTGGGAAGCTGCTGTTATTTACCAAACTGGTCACAGCTCTGAACAAAGGCTTCCGATGAGCTCCCTGCTTACAAGCAGGGTAAATCACAGGAGGTTGTCTCGAACCTCCTGGCTGCAGAACCCTGGTTCCTGGGGTTAGGAGGCCTGGGGAAGGAAAGGGGCAGCTGCAGGATAGGGTTGGCAGCTCCTCTCCATCCATCCCCACATCAAACCATGGAGCTCCTGTGATGGGCACCACAGAATGGTTTGGGTTGGAAAGAACCTTACAGCTCATCCAGTTCTAACCCCCTGCCATGGCCAGGGGCACCTCACACTGGACCAGCTTCAATGCCTCTGGTACTTGGGTGACCTTTATGGGTAAAGTAGAAGCAGAAGCCTCGATACCCCTCATCCTCTCAGTCCTACACACCGATGCTAACAACGTATTAAATACTCTTTCATTTTCATAAGCATTTAATTCACCCATTGGAAACCAACCAAAGTACCTCAAACCCCCCAGCATCACTTAGCTCAGCACAGGCAGCTTCACCTTCCCACGAGGAGCAGTCTGCACCACGTCAACACCTGCAGGAGACAGGAGAAATGGAAGATGAAGGGGAAAAGGGTGAGTTTAAATGGGACAGCAGCAGTGAGACAGGGACAGCAGCTCAGCCATGGAGCCCCAGCCACTGCCCAGGCAGTGCAGGAGTCAGACCTGACAGGCTGGAAAGCAACCGGGAAGGAGGGAGCTTGTGCAGTGCCCTATAGAGACCCAAAGGCAGCGCTGGCTTTGCTCAGCAGATGCTGTTTGAGCAGTGGGAATTGCACAGGACCAGAATACCTTGGAAGACAAGGAAGGCTGAGGGACACCCGGATGTGTGCTCCAAAAGAAAAACATTTCCAGGCTGCTTGGCAATGATAAAGGTTGCACTTAAAGAATGACATAATAGTGCTGGAAACCTGTAGCAGCTTCCTGCAATTCCACATCTGTTTCCATGGGAACAGCAGGAAAGGTGCAGGAATTCCTGCAAATGCCACAAGGCAAACATGGGGAATGAACATCTTCCAGCAGCAGGGTAAGGGGCAACAAGCACAAACTGAAACACAGCAAGTTCCATCCGGGTATGGGGAAGGACTTGTGTAAGGGTGGCAGAGCACTGGAACAGGCAGCCCAGGGATGGGGGGATGCTCTGGAGACATTGAACCTGCTTTAGCAGGGGATTGGACTGGATGCTCTCCAGACATCCCTTCCAATCCCAACCATTCTGTATGATTCTGGGATTTCATTTCCCTCCTTCTTACCTGCATCCCTTCAGGTTGAGCCAACTCAATCCAATGAGCACTCAGCCAAGTGCACGGGAAAGGCGCGTTGAATTGCAGTGAGCAGGCCAGGAGCTAAGAAAACAGGGAGAAAGGATTAAAAAGCACACTCAAGCTCTTAAGAAAAAGGCTTTTCCTTTAGAAGAGCTCAGGATCTTGTAGACAAAGGGGTGAAAACCCTGCAAGAGGACCAAGACCTGCCCATGCATCTGTTCCATGAGAGGGCTGAGCACAGAGCTCCCCTGGCGCTGCTGCTGATGGAAGAGAGCAACGCAGGGAAGCAGAGCCAGCCCTCGGGCCTCTCCCCATCGTCCCTCGTGGAGATTTGGCAATCTGACAGTTCATTAAGTAGTTAATTCATTAACCATCCCTCCCGCAGGGCCCCGCTGCTCACAGTGCAGACAGAGACCATAATGTGCAGAGACAGGAGCCAAGAGCTTCGGGAGCTCTCGGGCAGGGTTTAACCCAGGGCAAGAAGTGCACCAGCTGTGTGTGCCCATCTGACAGGCACAGAGACGTCAGCTCGGGACAATGGGGCGCTCTGAGGAGGCAGCTGCTGAGGAATACAAAACCCCAGCCAAAAGCCAAGCCCCTCATGCACAGTAATGCTCACATCAGGTACAGCGAGCAGAGCAGGAGCAGCATGGAAGAGCTTTGGGCTGTGTGGCAGCGAGGGGACGGACGCGTCTGGCTTCGCAGGCTTCTGTAGCACCAAAACATAAGTCCATGGTTATGCACAAAGAGCTGTTTGTTCCCAGGAAGAGCGTTCATGCAAGATACAGCAGGGCTGGGAACAGCTCATGGCCATGCAGGGTTACCACAACACGGAGACAAGGCAGAGGTCTACGGGTATCCCAGGCTGCATCTCTTCAGTGCTCACAAGGAGAGGGTCTGTTATGGTGGGAGATCACATCCTCCTTCCTGACCAGTCCAACAGGAGCCAACACATTCCAGTGCAGGGCCCAGGGTGCTTTGGGTTCTCCACAGGCTGTGACCAGCCCTGAGGAGGAGCTGATGCAGAAGCAGGGACCTGGAACAGCATCACTTTGTTCTCTGGTCTTCAAAGGAGGTGAGGGTTGATCATTGCTGGGGCAGGCAGGGATAAGAGCCAAGGGCAGCCTGTGTGGAGAAAGGGTTTGAAAGGGGCATTGGGAAAAACACCTCAGCACAGCCTTGTGGGCTTTCTATATAATGAGATTGTGGTGAATTAACTCTTGGTCTGTCCAAAACCATGCCCTTGAACTGCAGACAACATCGGGGTTCTTCCCTTTGGGGTGGGATGTTGGAGCATCCCATGCTTTACAAAGGCCACTTTAAAAGTGAAGCACTTCACAAGTCAGATGCTTTGTTTCAAAGGCTGCCACAATGAAACAGGTCCATTCCTCAGCAAAGCTTGAACATTAATGTGTTCACAATAACCTTTTGCCCCGTTCCCCTGGATTAGGAAGTTCTCTTCTTGGCTCCTAGTCCTTTGTGACAAGCCATCAAAACCCCTCCAATGTGTCCATCCACAGCAATTCATTTCCAGCTTGGTTGGACCGTGCCAGCCTGGCAGGCACCTCTGGCCAGCTTCTCCTTTATACGTTCCCTTCGGTCCTTACAGGTTGGCTGCAAAATTGCTTCTGCACCTGCAAGATCTTAAGCATGGTTGGATGGAGCTAAAGGCCAGAAGAGCCAAGTGATGAGGAGATCCTGATCCAGCAAAACCATCCCCAGGAAGAACAAGGGAGATGCAGAAGGAAGAGGACGTCTCACCCATGTCTTGTCTTCTGTAGCTTCCACTCTCCAGCCATCTCCAGCCCCAGCTGCTGCCCATTTCACAGTTATCCTTATGAATGCATTCAAAGCTACAACATCAGCTTAAGAGATGCAGTACAAGGAAGCTGTTTAGTTCTGTTGCCACAAATTAACCTGGCCTCCTTTAACAGTCGTTGCTAGAAAGGCAGAATGCAGAGACAGCAAACAGTGCTGGAAGCCCCATTGAAGTTCACTTCACCAGGGATTGCCAGCTGCAAAGACATAACAAAATGAATGTGGAACAAGTACAGATACTTCCCTCTATTTCCTCCTTGCTATTATCTTGATTAACCTGAATCAGGCAACAGAAGCTTCATTTGATGCTCAGGCATTTGCAGGTGTGAAGGCAACAAAAGAGAGCAGCCAGATGGACTGAGGACACACCAATGACTTTCACTATGGCATTGAAGGGCAATGTGTTTTCTAATAGCATAACAAGGAAGCACTTCCTCAGTGAAGCAGCCAGAGAAGAGCTCCAAGTGGAACAGCTTCTCACTCCTCTTCCAAAAGAGAGCTCAAGCAACTGGAAGGCAGGTCACAGAAGGATGCTGTAATTAACTGATTAGAGGTAATTGTCAGGAGCTCATACAAAGCACATCAGTTGATATCAACTCGCAATTTCCCTCAGTTAGCTGCAGAGACATCAAATATTCATGCATTAGCAGATTACTTACTTCAGTATCGCCAGAGGCACAGGCTGCTGTCACTTTGAAGTCTTTTGTTCCAAAGGTTACTCCCGGAGTTCTGAGTGAGGAGGAAGGGAAAAAACATTCCTTAAACCACGAGTGAGTTCACCTGGAACTCCTACACCAGGCTGTAGGATGTGATTCTTAACAAGGCCACCCTTTATCAGTCACATGGAGCTCCTCTCATGCAGCCACTGGAGCACTCGGGGACCACAGAGGTGCTTTGTGAGGGTGCTCGTTTGCCATCAAGCAAGCAGCATCCAGGCAGGCACCTACAGACCATGGCTGCAGGATCACAGAGGGGCTGCAAACAAAGCCAACAGTGAGCAGCCACGTTGGAGCCTGAAGACCCCACTCATGTGTTGGGGATCATCCTCCAAACCCCAGCAAACAGCAATGGATCCAGCCCCACAGCTCAACGCAGCCCAACCAGCAAAGCACCTTCTCCTTTAATTCATTCCCAATCCCTGCACAAAGAGGCTGTGTTTGAACCAGCTCTGCCTTTGTGATGACAGCTGCTGCACGGTCAGAGCAGCCCCATGCACAGCTGGTGGCTCAGGGAGGTTCACAACGTGTCTAAAACCCTTCAGGAGTCTGAAACTTCTCCCTTTTAAAGCAGCAACAAAACTCACCCCGTTCAAGTAATTGCTGAAACAAAGCTGGATCCTCATTACAGGCTCCAGCAGAAAGGGGAAGTTTGGCTTCATCTTTGAAGGGAACTTCAAAGGACATCACAAGAAAGAAAAGGTGGGGGCAGAGCAGCTTCCAGTGGAAGGAACTCCCCAAAAGGCTTTTGGAGATTAAACCCCAACGTTCCACTCGAGTACGAATCCCTTTCAGCTCTGATTGTTCAGGTCAGGTGACCCCCAGAATGGTCCCCCCACTTCATCCTCTGTATTCTGCCTTTATCTGTTCAGCCACAGTGCTTCCGCAGCAGGGTTTTGTTTGCTTTCATTTAGTCGATGCTTTCCATGCTGAAGGTATTGCTCTGTCAGTGTGAAAGCAGCACACACATACAGATGAAGCACATTCGAGTAATGCTGCCTGCCTGCAAAGGTAGGTTGCCCGTGTTTATTTGCCATACTGAGAGGGGAAAAGCCATGTCAAGTCCACAAATCAGCCAGCAGCATTGCCAGGGCTCTAGGAAAACAATGGGTGGGTTCCAGCCATGCTCCTGCAGCACATTTCCATATCTATTACCCAGACCAAATGAATCATTGCTAGCACAGAAACCCTGTGCATGGCCGCGTGCAACAGCTGCTGACCTGATTTTGATTATCACATTTGCCAGCCCCATGAGGGGGGAGAAATCAACACCAGAGATCAGAGGCTGTTTGTTCTAAAGGGCAAAACTGCCTCAAGCCGCTCCTCTTCTGCCTGCCCTCAACAGGACCGAGGCTTCAGATCTCCTCTTTGATGTCTCTCTGGGTTGGCTGCTGGAGCAATGCTCTTCCCTTTCTCTGCTCTGTTAACTAAAGCAATTGGGGAAAGATAAAACGAGGTGACCTCAGCGACATCCCCGATGTCTTTGTTTCCATTCCTGTGTGGCAAGTGACAGGTACCTGCCTCACAGGCCATAAAATCCAAGTCATCGCTATAGACAAACATCTACAGCAAGCACTCAGGTGGGTTGGGAAAGAGGAGTTCATGTTCACTGAGAATAAAGGAACATAAAGATCACACAAGGGAACCTTTGCCTTCCCCACTGGTGTCATTCCCTAACACAACAGTTAAACCTTACCCACTGCTGGGTGATAGCAGCTACTCTGATGTAACTTCCAGTGGTGAAGTCAACTGGAAAGGAATTTCACTTTGATGTAGAAAACCCTTCAGGAAGGGTGAAAGTTGGAAGTGTCCCAGGAGCTGAAATAGAAAAATGAGATCTCCTATTATTTAAACAAGCTTACCCAAGAAAAACCTGATTCTCACCTTTTATGGGAGCAGAATTAGAAAGACAGCACCAAGCATTGATGGGACAAGCCCAAGTTGATGCATCATCAGACAGCAGTGACTAACGGGGCTTTGCCAGAGCCTGCCAGGGAAAGAAACATTGAGCAGCACCTCGGAGGGCTTCTTTTAAATCATAATGATGATAATAATAATGCTTTAACTATTTCATAGTAACAGACTGAGATTAGAGAAGATGCTCAGGCTCTGGGTGTTATCCTTTCAAGGGTTCCAGTCACTTGCATTAAGCCACCCCCATCCTTCCCCACAGCACAGTTAAACGCCAACCCAATTGTACACCACATAGCAAATACATTGATTCAGGCTTCCAGGGGGAGGTTTGGCCACATCCTGCTCTCACCTTACAACTGGCTTTGGTACTGCCCATGCCAGGGAGCTCAGTGCTCAGGATCTGTGCTTCCAGAGAGGAGGCTGTTTTTTCCCAGCCTCAGTTAGAGCTGGAGCAGTGAAAGCTGGGCAGGGCAGGGATTCAATCCCTTTCTTTTCACCTAGTGCTATTTTCAAACACAAAGGTAATCTTTGTGGCAGCAGAAGCTCAAGGCATCATTCCTATGTGCTGCTATGAAGCAATGAGGTTCAAAAGAAAAGCTAGTCAAGACAAAAGGCATTTAATGCAAAGAGATGAGGACTGCAGGAGCTCAGGTGTACACAGCCCATCAGCTGCTGAACAGATTAAAGCAGGTGGAGTTAATGAGCACCTAGAGCTTTCTCCATCCTGCAGATTAGACTTGGCCTCATCCTTCCTTCCAAAGTAGCTCAAAGTTCATGCCTGAGTCAAATCTAGAACTGCTTCTGCTGCTGTAAAGGCAGGAGAAGAGCTCTGTGTGGAGCACTGTGTGTTGTGGTTCATTCCAAGTCATAGCTTCAGAGGAAGAAAGGCACCACTGACTTCCCACAGCACCACAGGAGATGAGCATCACCACAAGCTCCAGCTCCTCATGGTTCCATGTGGTTTATCCTCTCCAGTCCTGTTGCCAACGTTCCCTCTGAGGCTGCAGGAGTGCCTGAACACAAAAACATTCCTAAACCATTACTTACATCAGCGAGATACCAGCTGAAGCCATCACTCCCACTACACGGTTCCCCAGCATCCCCAGGACCAAACACCACTCAATTCCCAACCCCTTTGAGGTCATAGCTGTCTATGATCAGTGCATTGAGCGCTGCTGGTGCAGAGGAACACAGGGGAAACTCAAATCCTGCAATTTGGTACTTCCAAACCTTCCAGAATCATGGAATGGTTTGTGCTGGAAGGGACCTTAAAGCTGATCCAGTCCCAACCACCCTTCCACTAGGTGAGAACCTGCTTCATTTACGTGGGGTGAAGCATAATCGTGCCCCAGGTGCATGAGCTCTGGGTGCAGGTCCACAATACCCTTCATTTGCCTACAGCACGCAGGGGACCACCGAGGCATCGCGTGCCATCCACAGCAAGAATTAACAGCCAAGGAGAGCCCATCACCTCCTGCACCCCCTCCCTGCAGCTCCACCACCCGCAGCTCCCCGCCGTACCCCCGAGGCCAGCCCCGGCTCTTGGTGCCCGCACGCCGCGAAAAAAAGCAACCCCGAAGGGACAGGTGACCCCGACGTGATTCGAACACGCAGCCTTCTGATCTGGAGTCAGACGCGCTACCGTTGCGCCACGAGGTCTCGGCAGCCGCAGCTTCCGTGTGCCAACAAGAGCCCGCATAGCGCGCACATGCGCGCTCGGACGGGAGTGCCCGGTCCTGGTGCCCGGTTCCGGTGCCCGGTTCCGGTGCCCGGTTCCGGTGCCCGGTTCCGGTGCCCGGTTCCGGTCCAGCGGACACCCCCCCTCCCCCCCCGCAGCCCCGCTTTGAAGCCGCCCCCTGGGTCAGCCACGCCCCCTTGGGCTGTACCACAGCGCTGGGAGGGGCTCACCCGCACCCCCTCGCCCCGGGGGTGGGACCTTCCCCCTCCGCACCTCCCCTCCCGGCCCGCTCTGGTCTGTCCCAGCCGCGGCCCCTCCAGATTTAAAGGGCCCGGCCCCGAGAGCGGCAGCCGCGTTGGCTGCGCTGAGCTGGGGCGGGCGGCAGTGCTCAGCGGCAGTGCTCAGCGGCAGCGCTGCCCGTGCCCGGCAGCCAGGCCCTGGGGCAGGGTTCGGGTGCTCTCTGCTGCCGGCTCCAGTGCCTCTGTTCCAGTGCGCGCAGTTTCGGCTGCCTTTGCGGGTGCCGCCTTGGTTTGTACCCACGGACACCTCGGGGCTCGGGTCCTGACACCGCTTCCGTACCCATCGCTGGGTTGTGCTGCAGCCCCTGCTCGGCACCCGCTCTGTGCACGTGTAAAGGGGTGACCCTGCAGCAGGGCTCGGTGGGAAGACGCAAGCTTGGGAAGTGATGGGACCTGCCCGTCTCCTACCACAGCATCCCCAACCCCGCCTCCTTCGCCTCCTGCTCCCACCCGGCTTAGGACCACAAGCAGCACACAAGAAACCAAACCCGTGTCTCTGAGGGGTACCAGCGAGCCGGTTTATTGCAACAGCTCCGGAGCTGCTTCCCTGCGGGCTCGGACAGGGAACGTGCTTGGTCCAAGTGCAGATGCACAAGCGACTTTCTACAGCCCTCTGCTTCCGTGCGCAGGGCTGCGGTGGTCCCAACAGCAGCCAGCAGGAGACAGATCAATAGGCGAGTCTCTGGGTGCAAACCGCAGCCGTGATTTGCATCTATAATTTATAGGACAACCTTGTAAAACCGGACCCGTGGCGGCAGAAGCCATCGGATCAGGGTGTTTACAGCTCCAGGGTACCCGGCAGGCACCAAAAGGACATGGTCTCCATCATCTCTTCTGGATTGCTGGTCCCAGAGGATACAGGGATGCTCCTGCATCCCCAGCATTGATGCCCCAAGGAGGGCAGCAGAAATGTGCTCATGGGCTTTGGGAAGGGGAACGTCCCGGGAGACAATGGTTTTGTACCAAATAATTCCCCAGACAAATGAGCTTTTCCACATTTGGCTGCGAGTTTTGCAGCTATCCCAGAGTAAAGGCATTGCTGTGGGGCTGAGTTAGGCCCCTAGTATTGCTCTTACCCTCATTGATCCCATTGCCAACCGTGGGTAATTGGATTAAGTGTTCTCTTGTAGAAGGGAAGGAGGAATCTCGTCGTGTACCTGAAAAACCCTGATCTCTGAACGTCTGTAAAATCCATGCTCTAAAAATCCTTATGGATACCTGCTCTGGCATGGGAAATACTGAAGGAAGCAATGCCCTGTGAGTAGATAGAGGTGCTTATTTACAGCTGCCTCATTCCATGTCTGTGCATGGGAGAGGACTCCTGCCTTGCTGGAGATGCTCATTTACCACAGGAGCCTGACGGGGTCTTCTCTCTGTCCAAAGTAGAGGAAAGTCATTTACTGGCATCATGAAAACAGGCTAAAAATAGCTGGTTTCTATGGCTACTGGGGCTGGGAGACTCCTGAGGAACACGTCTGGGTAGGTCCCTCCGTGATGAAATCCAGACAGAGGGATGAAAGGAAAAGGACAATAAAAAGAGGTTCAATGCTTTGCTCCTCATTCAGCAGCACGAGGGAGATGCTGCAGGGATGGCTCTGTGCTTCCCCTCCGCTTGGTGCTGCACGCTTCAGCAGGGCTCAATGGGGTTTATTATGGGGGGGAATTAGGCAGGTTTATGGATGGAGCAAAGCCCCAGAGCAAACACTTTGAGTTGAAGCAGGGCTCCCTCAGCCTGTCCTCGCCTGCTTGTGCTTGTGCTTGATGCCCTTTTGCATAGCGATGGGGCTGAGCCACACTTAGGAGCAACCTGAGCGCTGGGGTCCAGTCCAGGCTCGTTCCTGTAGAGCTGGTAGCTCTGCAGACATCTCAGTCTGCTTGGACTTCTACTGCCATAAAACAAAGCTCCAGCTTGACCTGGATCTTTACACTCGCCATAACTCTAGAGCAGTGATTCACTCACCCCTAGGCTCCTGTGGTCCCCATTGGTCACCACGCGTTACAGTGCAAAGCTAAAGCTACATTTGAGCACACCAGTTTGTGTTTCACCACCTTCCTCTTTGGCCTAAAGATAAATCCCAAGGTCCTCTCCAAGGACAGCCCTGCGGCTGCAAGCCTAGGTCCTGCAGGCTGTGCTGATGTGCAAAACCTGGAACAGAACCAGGTCAGCATCTTTCCTAAACACCATGGAGCTTGCCCGTGCCCACCTGGAGCTGCCTGATGCTGCCTGTTCTTTGTCCTCTGAGTACCAACAGCCTAACAAACCTGGTGTTGTGGGGCAGCGGCTCTGTTCTGAGCTATGGGAAAGCAGATGCACGGGGAGGATCGAGCCCAGCTGTGGACTGAAGTCATTACGAGGCTGCCGGAGATACTCCTCCATGCAGCAGGTCAGCACGGGAACATGGAGCAGCTGGAAGAGCATCCTGCCCGCGGGAGGGAGGAAGGAGGCTTTGTCTTGTTCTCTTCTCTCGGGTGCCACCTGGGATGCAGAAATAGCCCTGCCTGTGCAGACACAGCACTCAAACCCAAGCTGATGCTTGCGGGTGTTTGGTGGAAGCTGCCCATCCTGCTGCAGTGCCTGCCTCCGGATAGCCTGGGTTATTCCATAGGATCATAGAAGCACAGACTGGCTTTTGGGCTGAAGGGATCTTAAAGCCAGGGGAGTGTGAATGTGGGGAGAGAGAGGACAGAGAGTTTGCACTGTGACAAGAGCTGTCACATTCCAGCCTTCGGGAGCAGACGCTGCCCTGTTCAAATGCTGCCACTGGGAAGAGGAAAAACCCCATTTGCCCACTGTGGATCCAGGGAAGCAAGCGGGATGGGGCTCGGCTCCAGGCAGGTTTGCTGCAGAACAGGCTGGAGGCTGGTGGGAAACAATGTGGAGATGAAAGGAGCCTCAGCCGTCAATCCAGAGGTCAAGTCATTATGATGGGGGAATCAAAAAGCACCGCAAACCGTTTATGAACACAATAGAGGTCAACCCAGGAGCAAAGCATTTTGCTCAGAGCCATGGTGGAAAACATATTGCTGCTTGGAGAGCTCCATCCATCCGGGAGGTGGGAAAGGAACTGCAGCTCCGGTGCTTTAGTGTGCACATGGGATGTGTTCCATGCACATGGAACGGGTGTGGGTGAGTGGTGCCTGTCTCAGGTTTACATGACAGGAATATCTGGGACACAGGGAAAACCTGAGCAGGGCAGGACATGGAGAGCAGCTTCCTGGAGTCCCAGGCACTTGCTTTAAAGCACAAACCGACCCCAAACCAGCTTGGTTCTGAGGTGCTGCCACTCCTCACCAGCCAGGGCCAGGCTCTGCAGCAACAGGACCCCAGGAAGGACAAGGTCTGGCCCCGGCTTTGGTAACTGCTCCATGTCTGTGTGTTGGGACCTGCTGGAGCAGGCGCAGGCTCGGTTGCTCAGGAGGGAGTCTCTACCCCGCTGGGATGCAGGGCCCCTCCATCACTGCCTGCTCAGGTGCCAAGGGCGCAGCACAAGGATAACGTCCACAGCATCCGCTTCTGCCTCTTGGCAAGGTCATTCCCATGCTTTTGGCCACACAAGAATCTGGGAATAGGGAGGGGAGAGAAGATGAGAGAAGCCACAGGATAAATGCGTTGGAGCAGATCAACACCTGCAGGACCATTGCTCAGCCCCAGGCTCCCCTTCCCCTGCCCAGCCCCATCCCTGAGCCCCCAGCCCCTTTAACTCCTCCATGCAGATGCTCAGAGAGGAACTGGTCCTTGGAGAGGGGAGAAGAAAGGAGGCAGCTAATGCCCCCCCCCAGCGTACCAAGGGGAAGGGGGTGGGTACCAAGGCACGGCTCGGTGGGATGCACACAGGAGCCCACTCCTCACACTGCAGTCTCCTGCTCTGCGCTGGACTCTTCTTTCTTCCTCTTCATGTTGCAGAAGCCATGGAGGCCACAGAAGCAAGTGAAGGTGAACTGGGGCATCACCCGGAGCAGGAGGAGAGGGTTGGGAGCACCCCTGGGAGACCTGGATGGGGACAGGGAGAGGAGTCAGGGCAGCTCCTGGGTGATGGTAATGGTTTGACTTGATCTTCAGGGTCTGTTCCAACCTGGTTGGTTCTGTGATTCCACGCAAGGGAAGATGGAAAGTGTGGAACAGACACCCCCCCACCCCGCCATCACCAGAGCATCACCCTGCACGGACGCACATCCCATTACCCAGCCCCACAGCTGCACTCTCCCAGTTCTGCACCCACTGAAAGACAGGGAGGTCAAACCCCTCTGCTCCGCAGTGAACAATCAGGACAGACGTGGGCACAGCTCACAGGGCCTGGTGCCTGTTCAAGGGCTGGGGGGAAGCCCCTGGCAGCCCCCGGCACCAGCTCACATCATGGCCCCACGGCTGCCGTGTGATGGTGCAAGTGAAAGGCTGGGTTTACATAGAAATAAATATCAAACGTGTGCAGAGATTGCATCTGAACGAACCCTTCCTCCTGTCCAGCTCCATTCTTAGCTTCTGTGCAGTTTGCTGGTGACCAGCTCGATGCCCAGTGAGTCACATCCATAGCACCACGACCGTGCCATCCCCCAGCCATGCAGAGGGACCACAGCATCCACAGCTCCCTGCAGTGCCTGGACTCAGCATCTGCTCCCCATGAGCAGGGAACACCTCATAGCCTCAGTTTACCCCTCTGTGCTGTGGGGGTGATGCTGCCTGGGGACCAAGTGGAACCTCAGTGTACGAGGCGCTGCCACCTCCCGAGGCTCATAGACATTGGCAGCAGTGAGCAGTGATCTCCATCACCAGCCAGGCACTGCTGGGAGCCCCGAGCCCCAGCAGGGCCAACCAGGAGAATGTCAACCATGGGGGAAAGAAGCCAAAGCAACTGGGGTCTATGGACCCCCATCTCTCCACCAGCGGTGATGATGAAGGGGGTGATCCCACATCCCTGCCTTTCCTCCTTCCCTCTTTCCAAGGGGCCCAGCTGCAGCACAAAGCCAATGGCAGCATCCCTTTTAACTCACTTCTGCTGCTACCCCCCTCCCCAGCCATTTGGGTACCTGTCTACAGCAGCCACATTGAACCAGGATACCTCTGAAGCTCACCCACAGCAACCACGGACCCTTTCATGCACCTCCCATCCTGAGTGGCTCCTGAGCACAACCAGGTTTCCCTTTGTGCTGCTGCTGCTGCTTTGTGTTACCAGGCTGGGAATGGGAGGGAATGGCTGGGTGTGGGGCAGCCCGTTGGGGTGGGAGCCACTCACCTGCAAGCCCTGCATCCTCTTGGCTTTGCACAGCTTCAGCTGGGGAAGGGATGATGGGAAGGGAGAAGCATTGAAACCTGTGGGAGCTGGCACCCTGGTCTGACACAATCAGGTCTGATCTAGCACTGCCAAAACTGGGCTGGGCAAACGCCTTCCTTGGCTATGCAGGGCTCTCACCCAGCCTTTGACACCCTGTATATTAACCAGGCAAACACGCCTGCACCAGACCTCCCAGGTCCCCACTGCCACCCCCTGTACCCCTATGGCCATCCCAGCCACCCCTCCTTACACAAAGCCTCCAATGACAGCCTGTGCAGTGGGGCTTGGACCCCCACTTCCATTAGGAGCTATTGGTGTATTAGAGGAGCTTGTAGCACGGAGGCGTTTCAGGCTGAGCCTCCCATTCAGGCAGCAGACAATGATGAATGAGCCCCGGAGAACAGAGGCAGCCCGGCTGAAGCCCAGCGCTCCCGTTCTTCTTGGAAAGGTAGGAAAAGGGGCCTGGAGGAGCAAGGACTGATCCAAAATAGAAATGACCTGGCTTGGGCAGCGCTGATTTGCAAGGGCTGGGCCTGCTCCGCAGCCCAGTGCTGCCCTTTCTGTGCAGGGGAGATCAATTTGGCTGAAGCTCCACTGCAAACACGAGGAGCAATAAGGATGTGAAGCTGGAGAATTCCCTTTAGTGAAGTGCATCACCCCGGGTCGTGTTTGTCACTGTCACAGTGATGAACCGGGAGCTCTCTGGAATCAGCACGCTCGCTTTAGCAATGGCACTTCTCCCTCAGCCCTAAGAAATGTCTTTCTGAACCAGCTGGACACAGTCTATTCCTTAAGCCACCAATAACCCATTTCCCTGGGCAGGCAGGAGGCTGAGACAGGGCAGTGTCAGCAGGGAGGTGCAGGCAGGGATGCTGGCAGTGATACAGACAAGGATGTAGGCAGAGGTGCAGGCAGTGGATGTCAGTGGGGAAGGGGTGCTCGGCTGCTTTTCTTCCCCTGCCCCAGTGTTTCCATTGCTGAGCAGGGGCATTGAATCCACTTTTAGCTACTTGGCTGGAAGAAAACCCACATGAAGTTTTGCATTTTAAACCCCCCATTTCAAAGCTGCCACGTTGGGGTTTGTTTTCCTGGGAAATGAGCTCATTTGCAATGGAAATTGCTCCCATGGTTTTGCAGGGAACCGAATGGGATGAAATAATTCATAGTGAAATGTAGAAACATACCCAGAAATTCATCTCAATTGCCTTTCGTGATAGCAAGTCAGCATCATCCACCTCTGCAGCCAGGATGCTCAGGAGGGTCTGGGGATCACCAGCCTGCTTCTCTAAGAGCCACTTAGGAGACACCCTTGGAGAAGCCCAGAGCTCATGGGACTTTCTTCCCATAATATTGCATCAAATCACACCCCGGCTTTGGGTGCAGGGACCTGAAAGCTCCTCCAGCCCCAACCCCTGCCATGGCAGGGACCCCTTCCATAGAGCAGCTTGCTCCAAGCCCCTGTGTCCAACCTGGCCTTGAGCACTGCCAGGGATGGGGCAGCCACAGCTTCTCTGGGCCATCACCCTGTGCCAGCGCCTCAGCACCCTCCCAGGGAACAGCTTCTGCCTCAGAGCTCAGCTCAGGCTCCCCCCAGGCAGGTCCAAGCCGTTCCGCAGGAGGGTGCATGCAGCCCTGGAGCTGTGTTTCAGTTTGATGCCAGTTTCGCTGGTGCTCAGCCAAGCTTTCGGAATCATTATTTCCTTTATTTCCCCCCCTTTTCCTCCCACAAACCTTGGCCATCTCGCTGCTTACAACCAGCCCTACGAGAAAACCGCCTTCAAAGCACTTTTTGTAATGAGCAGCGCTGCGTTAGAAACCCAACAACGACGAGGCAGGGCTAAAACTAACCTGCAAAGCAGCAGCATCCCTTTAAGGGGAGATAATGAAGGGCGAAGATGCTGCCTGGCGTGTTTGCTGAGCAGCAGCGCTAATTAAAACACGGCTCCTGTAAAGGCTGCTGAGCCCATTGCTTCTTCCCCCCCCCTTCATTTGCCGGAGGAAGGCAGAGTCGCCAGGGTCCTCATTAGAGAGATTTCAGCGGCTGCAGTTAATGGTTGTAATTAATAGGTGCAATAAATTTCCAATGGGCAGCCCGGGTGTTCATTAGCCCTGGGCTGACTCAGCACCGGTGGCCTCCGCGCTTACTAAAGAACCCATTTCCAAGCAGCAGGAGGAGGGGGAAGGTGTTCCATGGCACACCCGGCATTCCCTGCCCAGAGCGGAGCTGGGTGAATCATTCCCATCCAATCCCACATTTGTCTCCTTTTTGTCCCGGTGCAGACTCGGCCGCGTTCCGTGCGGGATCAGCGCTGGAAGAACCGAACCCTCTGGTGCAAAGGGGGGGTAAATACTCAGGGATGATGTCACGGATCAAAGCCTGGGGAAGCTGCTCATGCAAAGTGCACCCCACAAGGGATGGCTCTGCCTGCTGGGGGTGTGGGGTGCACTGTGATTTCTCGTGCCTTCTGGGCATCCTGTGCCTTCACATCTCCCCAGGCTCCCACTGAGCATCATTCCTTCTACAGGGGATCCCGGTGCTGCTGGGAGTCCCACTGTGTCCCATTAGGGCTGAGTGCTGTCACAGCTTTGATTAAGGCCCCAGCTTTTCAGTTCATTATCATCTGGCTGTAATTAAACTATTAATAATTGGCACTCATCTCCTGGGACCAGCATCCGTGGGGCTGAGTGACCCAGCGCCGCTCCTGCTCCTTCCCAGTCCACAGAGGCAAATCCCATCCCAATCCCCACACAGGTTAGCAGCAGGCAGTGATCCCAGTGGGATGAGATCCCTGCTCGCCCCAGCGCTATGTGGGAGCTGTGCACGAGCCTCTTGGTTCTCACATTCCTGTTGCCACAAGGGGTGCCCGGGATGCTGATATGGGATGGGGGCTCTGTGTCGGGGCATGTGGCTGTGATTTCCCCTCCCTGCAAGGCAGCACAGGACAAGCCCGTGCCTCATCCACTGGCAGCTCCGGGATACAGTGGATGCCTCACTCATACAGAGCAGTTATTATCTGTAATTAGCAGCTCGTCCCACTCTGCACATTTGCTCCTGGGATTTCAGGAAGGACCAGGAGGGGTCCATCTGCTCCAGCACCTTCCTTTGCAGGTGCCTTTGGAGATGGAGCTGGCCAGGAGTCACCTTTGCAGTGGCCCTTCCTCAAGCTCACTCCTCTGGACCCAGGATGGGATTTCAATCACTGCCCTTTTAATGACAGGTGTGTGCCCACATTCTCAAAGATGCTTTGGGAATGGCAACCTCATCTCCTGCTTTAGCTAATGCCCTAAATGCTGTGTAAGCACAGCAGCCAAGGGGTTCTGCTTTGCCCAGTAATAGCATCCTCAGGTAGAGCCTGTGGGGATTGGAAGGTGCTGGAGCTGCTGCTGGGAGGTGGATGCCAGGCAAGCCAAGAGCTCACCTGGTGCTGGCAACACCTCCTCTTGGCCATGGACCTTTTCCAGCGGTCCCTGCCAATGCCTTCAGCACAGCTCCCATCAGAACACTTGTCCCATGCAGGGCTTCCAGCCCGCCCTGGGGTCAGACATGGACACCACAAATCAAACCCTCGTGCATTGCTGGGGGCAGCTGGAGCTCAGCAAGGAATGGCGAGAAAGGGATTGGGTCCCCTGGCTCCTGAGCACAGCCACCCCATCCATGGACCCATTCGGTTCATCCCATCCTGGCTGCTCCCAGTCACAGCCCCATGGAAATGAAGTGGTGGCCCCTCCATCTCTTCCCTGCTTAATGCCTGCCTTGCTAGAAGAAGACTCAGTGGTGTACAAGGCAGCGGGAACAAGTTCCAAGGGTGGAGCATCTCGCCAGCACGGCGCAGACAGGCTGCCCATAGCCCTGCTCTCATCAGCTGCTGTCTGCCCAACAGCCACTGAAATACTCATGGGGGTTTGCATCCCTCTGTGCTCTCTTTACCATGGGCAACCACCACCAGAGATGGGTTCTGAACCCCTGCACCAGGATCCCCAACAGCTCTTCCCCCAGTGTTTGCAGGAACCTTGCTGGGGGGACTTGAGGCTGGCCTGGGGCTTTATTGCACCCACTGACCCACCAGGACCAGCCAGAGAGGGGTTTGCTCATTGCTTCCCCAGTGAAACGTTTTGGGTTGCAAAATGAATGGCAAACCCAGGTATTTCTGGTTAATTTGCCCTGTTCCCCCTGTCCTGGGGGTTAATGGCACCCTCACACCGGGATCCCTATACCAGGATGGGAGCAGCAGGACCAAGCCATGCGTGTCCACCAGCATCAATGGCTCTGGGCAGCCATTGTCAGGGGTGAATTTTCTGAATGAGCAAATCCTCATTAAGCAATAATTAAACCAGGCTGGGGACGTTGGCTCCATCCCCTTCGCTTTGACGGGTGCTGCTTGGGTTTGCTGCTTCCTGGGCCCCAGCCTTGCCAGCTCTCCTGCTTTCATTGTTGGAACTCAGGGGATTTTGTGATTCTCTTCCTTCCACACCTCCCTGAGTCATGGGATTGCAGCTGAGCCTCAGCTCCGGGCTCTTTTCAATCACTGCTCTTTTAAAGGCACATTCCAGGCTGGTGAAATAAACGTGGAAGCCAGACACCAGGTGACCCAGAGTGCAGGAGGGGAGAGGACAGGGAAAGAGAAAAGAGAAATCACTCGTTCCTGCTTGGCAAAGGTGGTGTGGAACCCCCACCACTGCTTGGGTGCTGATAGAGGCAGCGGGGGCTGTGGTGATGGAGTCTACGGTGATGGGATCAGCGGTGATGGGATCAGTGGTGATGGGGTCTGCAGTGATGGGGTCTATTCCCACCCCATCCACCCTGCTCTCCAGGCTGCTGTGCTCACAGACATTGCTCTGTGTTTAACAAGTGCACACTGTTCAAGTCCTGCTCTGATTAAACCTGTCCTTCCCAATGCTCCCGGCCACACATCCTTGGTCCATGGGCTGGCTGCGGCCTCCTGGTCGTGGCAGGAATGGATCCTGCACGGCCTGCAGCACCCCTGGAAGGGTCACGATTGGTGGGGAGATGGGGCTGGAGGTACTGGGCTGTTCTCAGCCCCCTGGGACACCCAACAAGAGCAGGAAGGGCTCCTGCCATCACCTGCAGGCGTTTCAGTGCCGGGTGAGGCAGCGGCTGCGGCCCTTGGCCATGCCCTTGGTCTCTGCCTGATGCCTTTGTTCCATGGGGCTGCAGGTGGGGATGCTTTGAACAGTGTGAGAAAAGCTCTCCTTGCCAAAGAAAAGCAGCTCTGAATGGGGATGATGGCGCCTGAAAGGCCAAGCCCCCCCCCCCCCCCCCCCCCCCCCCCCCCCCCCCCCCCCCCCCCCCCCCCCCCCCCACCCCCCCCCCCCCCCCCACCCCCCCCCC
>NDXB01001758.1:159735-237943 GCA_002631895.1 Agapornis roseicollis | reverse complement strand
GTAAAAAGCAAAAAAAAAAAAAAAAAAATGACCCATTATAAGAGATGTTTCTCTTAGCAAAGCCTTCTCTTCCTCTCCCTTCCAGCTCCACGTTTCTTAACTCATCATCAAAACTGGCTATTAGATAGCACACCCTTGAACAGGATAGAGCAAAACACAGATGACTTAACTCCTATATATGTTAGGTGATAGGCTCAGGTAGTGCAGTGAAAAGAAGAAAATATATTGCCTTAAGATGGAACGTACCTCATGAGTGTTGCACATCTGCAGCACCAATTATCCAGAAACCTGGATAATCCACACATGGATAAATCATAGAACCAGAATCATGGAGTGGTTTGGGTTGGAAAGGACCTTACAATCATCTAGTTACAACCCCCCTACCACAGAGAATAGACCAGAATCTCTTCTCAAAGAAGAGATTGTATAGCAAGCAGCAGAAAGACCATAAATTGCTTTCTGTCCACATTAGGTAAAGAATGATGGTTTCCACTGTGTCAAATTCCAGATACTTAGCCTGAAACTTGTTATGGAAGGCTGTAACAGAAAGAATAGAGGCAGGATTCAGTTTTGAGATGAAGACATAGATCTAGGTGTCTACATGCAGATGCTTATACATGCACTTGGTCAATATGACCTAGTAGTAGGTACCACTATCTGTAAAGCTTTCAGCCCAGCCATAACATGTCTCCTTCAGCGTAACCAAAATCAGTCTTTGGCCTCCACTGACCTAATTACATAGTCA
Organism: Agapornis roseicollis; assembly: GCA_002631895.1. Classification (NCBI taxonomy): domain Eukaryota; kingdom Metazoa; phylum Chordata; class Aves; order Psittaciformes; family Psittacidae; genus Agapornis; species Agapornis roseicollis. The sequence continues at coordinate 237,198 of NDXB01001758.1, read as the reverse complement.
ATAGTAATTTGCAGTCAACAAGAGCTCATGCACATCCAGCACAGGCAGAGGCCCAGACTGTTAGTTCTTGAGAGCGCTAATCTTATTTACAGCAATAGAGAGTCCAGCCATGAGGGAGATGGCTTCCTCTGGCTCAGGCAACCTCAGTGAGTGGCACCAGTAATTTTCACAGACCTGTCCATCACATGGATTAAGTTTATAACCAGGTGGAACCCCTGAGATGCAGAAAAAAGACTCTCATCTTGCTGAGCAAAGCAGAAGACAGAATAACTTCGTACTACCAGAGGTGCCTCCATTTAGCCCACGTGGAATAGGTATGAAGAAAAGCAAAATTTAACATTATGTCTGGAGGTCTTCAATTCATCTATATTTGTATGTGTCCCACAGTCTAAGCTGCTCATGAGGAAGCCTACCGGAGTGAAGTATGCTTGTTGAGGAAGTTCAAGATCATACATCTTCCTCTGACCTTTCATTAACATGAGTCTATACCAGGAACACAGAAGTAATACAGCTGGCCCTGTTTGAGCTTGGATTCACCAGGAATCTTGCTAGGGAAAGATGAGTTGGTAGCAAGGAACAATGGTGCTACCACCATCAATGAAAGAGTGGAAGAAGAAAAGAGGCTGTTACATTGTTAACTAAGTTAAAGGCTTAGAGTTCTCAGAAATACAGGAGGAGGAGGGTACAAGGTCTCCCAAACATGCACTTACTAGGAATGTGAGACTCAAAACCGAGTCCCTTCAGGTGCCCAAGTGCTAAAACATCCCTAAACCCTCTATAGAGGGCTCCAGAGGTTTGGAATAGTACCTAAAATATTAAAAAGCTATTTAACAGCAGTATCAACAGACAGCTGAAGATCAGGAAAATTATAAAATGTATGTAAAGTGCAAAAAGCCATGTACCAGAAACAGTTTTGACATAGGGTTTCAGAAGGTCAGCCTTATAGACTGTTGCAGCCAAAGGAAATCAGGAAAGGATCATCTAAGGAAAAGCTGGGAACTAGCTCTATACATGAAATAACATGTCATTATGCTAGATATTCATCAGGCAATGGAGTGACAAAAGGAATCATTGCCATTCCATCTCCCCAGAGTTTTGTGAGCCTACTCAAATACCCACCTAGTGTCAGGAAAGCAAGGCCAGATCTAATGAAAAACAAACAGTTCAACAACTTCTACTGAACTACTTGCAAAGCATTTGAGGCTTCTGGAAGTTTGCCTCATGACAGCTAAGATAACTTTAAGTATTGAGAAACCAGCTCTTGATTAGCATGTCTTTACCTAAATGAATACACAAAGTCTTTTTAATGATAAGCTTGCTGACACTTTACAAAAGACTTCAGAAGTTTTGTAGCTGGGAACTAGGACACAATAAAAATCATACAAACAAATGAAGACTCGTAACAAAATGTGCCTTTGCCTTGTTGTCAACCAGGTTAAATCACCAGCTATCCAGAGTTCTTCATGCACACTGCTTGAGTTCTTTTGGCTCAGAACAGGCAACAAATGCTGCTGAGCAAATGGGGCTTTCTGTTGATTTCCCCCCCCAGCTTCCTTCAGTCAACAGCATATTGAACTTTATTTTTCTAACAATGACTATAGGCTTAGAAAAACAAATCTTATATTTCCCACAGAGATGATGGAAAGAAGCAACAACAACAATAAAAAAAAAAAATCCCACACAAACATTCTGGCCATCTGGACACCAAAAGGCAGAAATAATGCTTCTCTACAGATAGGCTTTTGTTACATGCCCACAATCTCACTGTGGGTAGAATTAGGTGCTGTATTTCTACCAACTATCATATGTAGATAACAATGTGACTTGATATTCATAAAGAAATAGTTTTCTATAAATATAGAAAATGTTAATAAACCTGGTGGCTTCTTAAAAGTTTATTGAGATACAGCCAAAACTATGACATCTCTTTGTAAAATAAGAAAAAGCTTACATGTGAAAAATAGCTCAAGTAATTAGTATTTTTTAAATTAAGACAGTTCCTGCTGCACAAATCTGCAAACTTGGTACAAACTAATCTTTTGTTTGAAGCCTGGTAGAGCAGAATTTACATTACAGTCAGAGAAGGAGGAAAAATGACAGTCTTGACCTATTTTGCAGCTAAGACTGAGCAGAAGAGTGCTGTAAGCACTTTTGGATTGCTGAGATATGTTACTATGACAAAATACTTCACTCTTTCAGAACATGATTCACCTTAATACTTGTGTGTTTGTAAATATTAATTAGGGCTAATGACCCCACTTTGAAGTAAGTAATTACTATTACAATGATGGTAGAGTTCTAATAATATACAGAAAAAACTTGAAAATGGCATCAAAGAAATCTCTTTTCACGGACATTTTTCTAACTGAGGTAGCAGAAACCAAACTGAACAGATATACCCCTGTCTTGGAATTTTGACTCTGAAGCAGTCAAATCTTCTTTGGACAAATTCATTATACAGAATTAAGTGATTGCACATTAGTTAAGGAGTATTTTACTGAAATATGCTCCACTACCCAGCACAGGGAGTAGTGCAGAAAAACTACCCTTTCCCCAATTTTTAAGCAGAACTATTAAAACACACACATACAAAAATAAGGGAAACATTTTAGTTCATTTTGGACAGATCATACCAACTGTTTACCAGTTTGTAATTTTTGCCTTTGACAACAAAAATTTTTCAAGTTAATATGAAATTCTAATTTTTAGAATATTTTAGGGAAGGAATTATTAATAATTCACATAGCTCCTCTACTGCACTGACTCTCTTTAAGATGTGGTAGAGCTCTATCTCCTTGGGGAAATAGGTGTCATGACTTCCAGAGCTCTCTGATGCACAGTGATGAACATGACTCACGCATCACCCCTTAGAAGCCTATATAAATGTGCTAACTAGCCTAGACAGCCACCTTTGGTACTTGGCAGCACTGGAGATGAGCACAGCACATTAGGAACAGTTTACAGCATGGACAATCCTATTAAGAGACAACAGGAATGGCAGTTGTGCTCATTCCCTACAACAGTATTCTAAAAAAGGTGAGTTCTCATACATTCTCAAACATCTCCCTCACTGGGGAGAACAGTTGTATTTAATACACCTTGGCTTTAGTGGAATTGAGGAAAAAAGCAACTAAAAAAATTGGAAACACTGCAAAGATGTTTCAGGCCTAACTTTATATAAATTAATAGGGAATTGAGAAATAACAACTGGAATCCATACATGTTGCACACCACTAAAAGAAATGTTCCCATTTCTTAGCCATATCAATGGAAAAGGTTAGGATATTATTATGTAAGCATAGTTTATTTTTAATGTAAACAATAATACTTTTCTAAGAAATTTATTTCATTCTCTTTTTTTTCATCAACTTTCATATTCCTACTTCAGTCCATATTTTGTAATGCAGCTTTTGTAAAAGATCTCTCACATGATGCCTGACTTTGCAATTGTGATTTTTGCTATTGAGGAGTTATCCAGTTTTGTTATTTAAGAATAAACTCTATTTCGTTTCCACTCATATTCTTTCTCACTGAGGACCATGAGACAGCATGATATCCTGAGTGGCTAATTAAGAGATTGGTGGTGATGTTTTAGCAAATTCAGTTGCCTGCTGGGAGATAGTCATAGAATCATAGAATAGTTAGGGTTGGAATGGACCTTAAGATCATCTAGTCCTTTAATTCCCTCTTTTACAATTTTTGGCTAGAAAGAAACAGCCAAGAAAACAAAGCCTCTTTATAGATAGTTATTTTGAGGTACTTGGGGTTTTAACAATTGGTCAGGTAAACACTGCAAAACAGAGAAAATAACAAGAGGAAAACCTGTAACAACACTCTAATGCTGGATTGACACTGTATTTTGTTACCTGCCAAGTAGGTGCCAATGCCTGTATTATCACACAGTGCTGAATATTTCTAATCATCAAGTCTTTTCCACAGTGTAGGTCAGGAGTCCTTCACATTAAAATACTTGTTAGGAATTCTTCTGAAACCTTCCAGGCAACAATGTTCAACCATACAAGCATAAAAAATAGAATGAGGAAATGCCTAGAATCCTACTATGTGACCACAGAAAATTCCTTCTCGAAAGAGCATTTTATAAATGGACCTTTTCTTTAGCACTAGGAGTTGACAGGTAAAGCAATTTAAAAAGCTACACTTCTGGAATAATAAAATGTGTAAACAGTAGAGAACATGTTTATCTACTTTAATGAAAAATGTATTTAACAAAGAAGATTTTTTTTCTTTTCCTGTTTATTACATTTCAGCATGATATCTCCATTCGACTTCTTGGCTTCTTTTCAGCAAACTACATCTGAAGTGCTGCACCTTGGTAAAAACAGAAGCCTCATGCCTTTAACAGACCTGGCATGGTGGGTGATGCAATCATGTGGGCAGTGACCTTTTCAATTTGAATCGAATGTGTCTTGTGAATTCAACACTGGATTGTCTTTCAGTTCCTCTTTACATGTTCTCTGCCCCCTACTGAGACAAAATTACAATCTCTATTTTCAGCATTCGGGCTGAAGATGGAGTCGAATGCAAACCCCTGTCTCTCTTATACAGTTATTTCTGATGATTATTTTTGCTGCTGGAACAAGACACTATTTAGCATTTTCTAGAACAGGACTTCATACAGCTCCAGTGTAGCTGCAAACCAGAAGCTTGATTTAACCCAGCTGAACAAACAGCTTAACTGCAAGCCTTGGAGTGAATCTCTGTTTCTCCAGTGCACATTTGGATTTGGTATTTTAACTGGAACCAGTCTAAATGTTTCCCAAAAAAACTGTGGTAGTTTTCATGCATCACTAAGACTGCCTAACCATGCTTTTTGGTTACTTAGTCCAAACACTTCATGGATCAGAAATCTGTGCCAAAATCTGCTCAAGGCAGGTTATGGTTCCCTGAGTGCAGCGCACATGCAATTCATGGGATTGGTCTCGCTTGTGCCAGCTGGCAAAGAATGAGTGGGCCAGCTGGCAGCCAAGGCTGGCTGGAGTGCAGGCACCCCCCAAACACCCCTTCTCTTGCTTTCTGCTCACCAGGAGACTGGAGCCAGCTCCTACCTGCCAGAGAGTGATCAGATGCAATCTCTTTCTGGCAGTGCTGGTTTGCCCCAGAGGGGTTACACTGGAAACAGTGTCTGATCTTAAGACTGTTGCAATAATGAAAGGGAAGAATTCTGAAGCTGTTGTAATGGGATATTCTGATTACAAGAGAAGTGATTGACTTACAGATTGCTAACACCAGTGTTGTCTGATGCTGATGTGAAAATTCAGCTCCCTAGGCAGCAGAAAGTATTTTCATGTACTGTACTTTTGTTTCTCACTCTGGAAAACAATCAGTCATTACAAAAGCATAGGAGTCATCTGGCTTACATCCACCTGGGATGACACATAGTGCCATAATCACAGTTTTGGTTGCTTAGACCATGGGATTTGCATTGCGAAGCTGGGTCTACTGGAGGCTGATGCGGCCTGTCTGACACAGAAGGGAATGAGCTGCTTTGGACAGAGACTTGACAGATTGGTCAAGGCAGCTTTAAACTAGATTTTGTTGGGGTAGGAGAGCATTGATCCATCCCAACACTGCCAGTCAAATGCCAGTACCTGTAATGAATGCTTGGAGCAATGCAGAGCTACTTCAGCCAGTCCAGCTAATAAGTCAGCTTTATTTGGAGCTTGGCTCAGATGCCTCTATACAAATACACATAGTATGGAGAATAAACAAGAAGAATTAAGAGATACATACACATCTATGGGGACATGGTATCACTGGATCATCGGAACATGGTGGGATGGCTCCTATGACTGTAGTGTTGGAATGGTAGGTTATAGGCTCTTTAGGAAAGACAGGCTGGGCTGGAGAGTATGGAACTCTGTCTGGTGACAGGTGATCGGCCAACTAAGAGTTGTGGGTTAGGGTCAAAGGGAGACCCACTATGGGGACATTAATGTGGGGGTCTGCTACAGGCCACCAGATCAGGAGGACTGCGCAGATGAAGTGCTCTATAGACAGAGAGGAAAAGCCTCATGCTTAAGTCCTCATGAGGGACTTCAACCACCTCAATATCTGTTGGAGAAATGGTATGGACCAACACAAGAAATCCAGGAGGTTCCTTGATTGTGTAGAAGACAACTTCTTCTTGCAAGTAATAGAGCAGCCTATAAGGAGAGGTGGGGTGACCTCATGCTCATCAACAGGGAGGGTCATGCCATCTCCAGGTAGCTGGAAATGTGACGCTCCAGGGCAGCCTTGGCTGTAGCAATCATGAGATGGTTGAGTTCGAGATCCTCAGGACAGTGAGAAGGGCAAACAACACACTCACTGCCCTGGACTTCAACACAGCAGACTTTGGCCTCTTCAGGAACCTGCTTAATAAGGTTCCATGGGATAAAGCCCTGTAGGGCAGGGGAGCCCAAGGATATGGCTGACATTCAAGGATCACCTGCTCCAAGCTCAGGAGTGTTGTGTCCTGACAAGAAGGAAAATGGGGCAGGAAGGCCTTCATGAGTGCATAAGGAGTGGCTGAGAAAACTCAGAAGGAAAAACTCAGAAGGAAAAACTCAGAAGGTGAAAGTGAGGACAGGCGACCTGGGAAGAATACAGGGAAATCGTCTGGGAAGCTAAGGCCCAGTTAGAATTGAGTCTGGCCACGGATGTCAAAGAAAACAGGAAGGTCTTCTGTAGGTATGTCGCAAACAAAAGACAGACTAGAGATAATGTGGGCCCTCCCTGGAAGCTATCAGAAGAACAGGCTACCCTGGATTTGGAGAAGGCTGAGGTTCTCAATGAATTCTTTGCCTCAGCCTTCATCGGCTTTGGCCATGCTGCTCAAGTTTTAGAAAGCAAACACAGGGACTGTTAGAATTGAACACCTTAGGCCCACTGTAGGAGAGGATCTGGTTCAAGATCATCTAAGGAACCTGAGTTCAGGTTAGGTATAAAGAAGTTCTTCCCTTACGAGGGTGGAGAGGCACCAGAACAGGTTGCCCAAAGAAGTGGTAAATGCTCCATCCCTGGCAGTGTTCAAGGCCAGGCTGGACAGAGCCTTGGGTGACATGGTCCAATGTGAGGTGTCCCTGCCCATGGCAGTGGGTTGGAACTAAATGATCGTAAGGTCCTATCCAACCCAAACCATTCTGTAATTCCATGATACGCCTCACCATACCACAGCTGACCTTGCAGGTAGGCATTCCCTTTAAAATCAAGTGGCTTAATTTACTACATAAGGGATTGCAAGGTCTCTGACACACTTATCTCTTTCCTCAAAAGTACATTATTTCTTGTACTAACAAGATTATAGTAGAGATTTGTAACAGTAAACAAGCTGTGATCAAACTCAATAAGCTTATTTAGCTTTATTCTTTATTTACCAGAAGAAGCATACAAAGAAATATGGTGCTAGACCCTGAAAAGCATGCTGCCAATATCAGGTTGGTTTTTTGCTTAGTTGCATTTATGTGGGTTTTTTGGGTTTTTTGTTTGTTTGTTTGTTTTGTTTTAATAAGAGGATTAAGTATTTAAGCTTTTCATTTTTACTTTTACTTAGAAGCTTAAGTAAACTCTATACACATGTTCAGGTAGTTTACAGTGAAGCGTAACTACAGCAATCACTTTGGCAGACATTCATCTGGACATAGTGGACTATGTGGATGACAAATACAAAGCTTAGTTCAGTTCAGGGTCTTTCAAAGTAAGACCCTGAGCCTCTTAACACCCACACCTCAGGCCTACTGAGTTTAAGACTGCTCGATCATGTTAGCACTGAGGATTCCATACCTAAATTCAGTGCTGTTGCATCCAATGAAAAATGCATTACCCTTCAGGTGGTAATATTTCAAGATGTGCTACATGAAAGCACTCTGGAAAGAAAATGGTACATAACTTCCATGAACTGTAACAACTGCAAAGTTACATAAAACAGAGATGCCTCAATTTAAGTTAAAAATTATTCAGAAATAGATAGCTTTGTACTTTTATGCAATTGTCTATCATACAAGGTGAGAATATAAACTAGGCAAAAAGTATTCATAAATGAATGTTTAGAAGCTGAATACAGATATCAAATACCTTGTTTTGGGCCAGGCCACTATCCTTGTTCTAAGTGTTCAAGGTATCAGAAGTTGGGACTCAGCAAAGGATTTTGACAAAATCCTGAAAAACCTGAAAATGTAGTAAAAAATGTTTGATTTATAGGAACAGAAAAATACACATTTATACAACTATCCCAAATTATTAGCTCTCCTTTTCCTAATTTACCTCAGCTCCAGTTTATGCTCCAATCTTTAAGGCATACAAGTTCAGTAAAGGCTAAGTTCAACCTCTAGCACAACATGGGAAAAAATAGCATACTATCACTGTTTTTAAAAGCTGCCCTAAAGAGTATGAATACTCTTATATGGTTTATTATGCAGACATGAATACTTCTTCTGTCTGGATTCCAATGTGCTGGGTGCTGTACAAATCAAAGAAACACAATGTCCATCCTAAAAAACTCCATAAACTGAACGGATAATGTATATCTCTCTTTAAGAAGCACTGTGAATGTCACTGTGAGACTGCACATGTCAATAACCCATACAGTTCCTGACTCGGAGAACGGAGAGTACTGGAAGAAAACTAACAGGAAAAAAGGAAGCGAGTAGGAAGACAATACAGCAATAAAGCTATACTGTTTGCATAAATCACATGGGGGTTGTCCTTAGAAATTTGTCATTTTGTATGAAAATGCTGTACACTCCCATGTATTTCTTGATCAGTATGTTTTTTCTGAAACACGAGTAGACAGATGTTGGTGTAAGTGTGTTTATTTTAAGATTTGCATAGGCATTTTGCTTCTGATAATTATTATGTTGTCAGACACATCATTCTGCCTTGCAACCAGATCAGCCTAGAGACGTACCTGTGTACCCTCACAGTACCTTGAAATTGCCGAAAGTACATCTCAACTAGATGTAATAGAAGGATAATGCTGGGCAAGACCTCCACAAATGATACATAGTGTAACTGAAATATATTTGACATTAGCCAGTAATTAGAAGTTGTAATGATGAATATCTAGTGATTTTTTTTCTTGGTAGCCTGTAACAATATTTAATTCTTACAGAATTTCTTACATTAGCTTCCACTCCCCCTGGCTATAAATAAAGACTATTAAGACTTACTCATTCCTTCAATTGACATAACCAAGGTTTTATTATTTTTTTAACAACCTGCTACCTATCGGAGAAGAAATCATGCTTTAGTCCCCCCATCTTCACTTTCCTTCATCAGACAGACAATTATTCTGACTTCATTGCTCATCTCTTCTTCCCTGTTATAACCTTTCATGACTGCATGTGGATATTTTGCATCCACCTGAAAGCACCTAAATCTGGACAAAGTATTTTACCTGAGGGCTTCTAATTATTTCACTGTACTCATCTTCCAAGCCTTAATTCCTCTTAGAACACTGCCAAACAGTGCTTGTGATCTGCTATAAAGCCCCAGGCATCCCCAGTCTGCCTCTGTTGTATCAGTTATTCTACACTTTGCTTTTGTGGAGGGTCTGCTCCTGTTATTTCTGAGGTGATCTATCTTTCATTTTCTTTCTGGGACTTATGAAGTTATGTGCTCATTCTTACAACACTTTTTCAGGTCCATCAGCTAAGCCACTGCCCTCCACTAGGAGGAATTTCCAGTGACCAATTCCACTTCTTCTGAGCAACTTCTAAGTGTGCAACACTGACTGACTGTAGTATTCCACTAAGCCGAACCTCTGGTTTTATACTGTTACTGATATTTAGAATTTTGGTAATTAAAATTGAATCAATAATTTATAATAATTAATTTTAATAATGTAGAGTTATAAGAAATGTTTTAGTGAGAAGTGTTTGCTGAACAACCAGATGCTGTTATGAAATACCCTGTACCAGGACCAAAGGGATAGGTCAAAATCATTTAATAGAAACTAGTGGAACAAGTACAAGTTGATTTATCATTTAATAGAAACATGTAGTACAATTTACAAACTNATTAATTTTAATAATGTAGAGTTATAAGAAATGTTTTAGTGAGAAGTGTTTGCTGAACAACCAGATGCTGTTATGAAATACCCTGTACCAGGACCAAAGGGATAGGTCAAAATCATTTAATAGAAACTAGTGGAACAAGTACAAGTTGATTTATCATTTAATAGAAACATGTAGTACAAGTTGATTTACAAACTGATTAATACTTACGTAGAAACTAGAACAATAGAACAATGTATGTAGCTGTCAGAAGTCTAGATTAAAGAGAGCAAAGAGAGCCAACCGTGACAGTCTATAGAGACCTGCCAGAAACTGTGGGGATACCTGCCAAAAACCATGAATGCAAGCAAAAGGTAATTCCGGCAGGGGGAGATAGCGACCACCGACTCACTGACCACCTACCCAAATTATACCCCAGACTCATTTCTAGATGATTCCAACCTTTATTGCGCAGAATCAGAAATGGAAGGAGAATATGTTAATGATTTTCAGGAAATAACATGTTTATGTATGAGTAGGATCTATGTAAGAAGCTGATTTTGATGCAAGGTGTGCACATTAGGAGGAGCTATCCCCCGTGCACCCGGTGCCGTAATAAAGAATTGTCTGCTTATCTACATCCCATTGGTGTTGATAAGTTTCTTATTCCAGATTTTCGGTAACAATACTATGAGATGACATGAAAGGCCATTGTATTTTACCATGATCATCATAAAGACCTCAAGAAAATAGTTTCTAAAACTTTCTTTTAAACTAAATTCTTTTAACCTGTTTTGCAGTACCCTCTTTTTAGTCACTTTTATGTTAGTCTTTGAAACCCAACCAAGAATGGGGCTTCTCTGTGTGGCAGGCACTGCTCAAAGGAACAATATTAATCCTACAGAGCTGCACAAGCAGTGTGCTTCAGAAGTGCACAGGATAGAGAAGTGGTGTATAAAACAAAGGAATAGCAAAAAAGCATAATGGTTTTATGTTGAGGGAGAGAATGAGACAATCAGGGAAAAATGAAGTCAACAGTGGCTATATGAGAGGAGCATGGCACAGGAAAAGTTAAAGGGACAGGAGTTGAAGGAGAATGAGCTGAAGAGAATATGAAAGAAGGAATGGATAAAAAAGCAGGTGACCTGCAAAGACAAGACAAATGAAGTCTATTTAAAACTGCAGAATTCTCAGAAGGCCTGAGGCTTTTTGCCTTCATATTCCTGCAGACAAAAAAACTGCATCACTGACCACTTAAGTGTCTCTCTACAATTTCATTCTCACATCAGCATTTCTGAACACAGATAACACAAAATACCCAGTAAATAGTACTGACCTCACCTATAGCTGTCCTTCTAGTTTTGTATCGCATGGACCCTCAAACATAACTACTAGGAAAGACAATTAAAAAGTCTATATTCTTTGGGAAGGGCAAGAATCATCCATCAGATCCAGAACTCATCAGAACATGGAATGCTTCTGTATGTTTATGCAAATCATGCTTGATTAGGGTTATCTACTCCTTATTGTACTGCTATCTGCCTGGTGTTAAAAGAACTAACTTCTGTGCAGAGCACAAGGATCCTGAGAGGGGTACAGATAGAGCCTGCCTGGAGCAGCTTCCAGCAGCCACAGAGGTCAGACAATAGCTGAATACAGCAGTAGTTACAGGCAGAATGAAAGGCATTCCTACCACAATTCAAAGAGGTCAGAGTGAAAAGTGAGCAGTCTTTAAAAATTACAGGGGGAAAAAAGCTCCCTAAACAGGAACTCGAGGGAGCTTGCCTGCAGAAGGCAGCAACTTTGAGGTTTTGGGGCTATACAAGCGGAACACCACAAATTCAGGGAGAAATCTCCCTGGATTAGACAGAAAAGTTCAGGAGCACAGATCTGAAAATCTATAAATCTTGTGGTGTGATCAGACAATAGGGTCACAGTGTTTGCTAGTAACAGAGCCTCGCACATTGTTTGTGCTAAGAGAACCAAAGAGCAGTTATTTTTAATCCTTGAAGACGGTGTCTCTGTTGCTGCAACTATGAAGGGGCAAGCTAGAATGCACCCAAACTGTGGGAAAGGATAACCTTAACCTATTCAGAACCTCCAGGAGAGCAAGTTCCTGTGGGATATTTACCACAGATACTAAGGGTATTTCAAGTATTTGGGTTTTTAAGCAAAAGAGAACTTTTCAGAAGGGCTGCCAGATTGACAATGTAACAAAAGGACAAAGGAGAATGGATTTTCTTGTGTGTGTGCTCCTGGATTAGAAGAGATATTAAAACACAAGGGGTCACTGATGGAAACTTAAACATAAATGGGTTCAAAACCAGCAGAGTGCCAGTTAAAGATTTAATGGCACTGTGACAGTGATACATTTAATTTTATATTCAAGGCATTAACACTGGTTTATGCCATTATTGCGCAGTGAGACACATTTTAAAAGTGTATCTGAAATCCCAGGAGGGCAGGTAAAACGAGGTTTCCAAATTATTACCTGAAGATAGTTCAAAATATTTGTACATTTTATAAAGAACAAAAACATGTGTTGAAAATACATGTTAATACATGTTTGAAGGTTAGCCCTGGTAACAAAACTGGGGAGTAAGTCTATGCCTCAGGAGTCACAGTGTCACAAATATGGTATCTGTGAGTCTCATTTCATAGAATTGCATTTGGGTTTGAAGGGACTTTAGACATTTTCTAGTTCTAGCACTCTGCCTGTGGCACCTTCCACTACACCAGGTTGCTTAAAGCCCCATCCAAGCTGGCCTTGAACACTGCCAGAGATGGGGCAGCCACAGTTTCTCTGGGCAACCTGGGCTAGTGCCTCACCATCCGCATAGTGTAGATTTTTTTCCTAGTATCTAATCTAAATCTCCCCTCTGTCAATTTAAATCTATTCCCCTTGTCCTATTGTTGCAGTGTGTTCAGAAACTGTATTTTGAACAGAAAATTGTATTAACTGTAGTTAGCAGTAGTCACGCTAAGGCCTAACAGATCAAGAGGCCTATACTTGGAATATGTTGTGGGAAACAGTAACTTAGTAATAATTGTGTGTTCACAGAAATCAGTAGAGCATGCTGAGAAAGGTAGAGTTTGTTAAAGTACAGATTGTCATCTACATGATGTATGTGACTTATCTAGTAGAGTGTAGAAGATATATTATTTAGAAGAATGTATCGTTTAGAGGTACAATGTAACTGTTAACCAAAGGAGGTTTAAAACATTATGTAACCTTAGTGAAGCAAGAAACCTTAGAGATGAAGTAATTGTGTAAGAAGGGTATATAAGCGTTCTGATTTGTTTGCTTGTGGGGCTCTGACTTTGGACACTAGTCCACAGGCCCCCGGGGCCCTCAATAAAGCACCGCATAAAACAACTTGGTTGTTTTGTGTTCTCCTATATCGTATCGGGCAACACTATCACTACATGCCCTTGTAAAAGGTCCCTCTCCAGATTTCTTGTAGGCTCCCTTTAGGTATTGGAAGACTGTTACAAGGTTTCCCCTCAGCCTATTCTCTGCTAAAAGCTTTTTGTAGTTTTTCCACAATTTAATCAACTTATATGCTTTAGAATAGCAAGTTCTCTCCAGAAAGTAATTTATTTCTTAAAAAATAAAATACAGTTACGTCAAAGTGTTTCAGCCTGCTGGCGTAGCACCCTAAGCCTTAGTTGTAAACTAGCATCTAAGGCAGGGCATGAGAACTGCAGCTTTTAGGTTTACTCCAACTGGCTTCATTTTTGCAGTTACTGTTACAATGTAGTATATGATTACTGTACATGATGCAAAATTGATTTCGAGCCACCGTTTACAAGCTCTAACTACAGCAGAGCTCGATACCTTCTCTCCAGTCACTTCATAGTAGCGCTAATCCCAAGTACAAATACACCTCACGGAGACCAGGCTACAGGGGGAGTGTCAGCCAAGTCCAAGCTTTCTATGAACAGACGCCGGCACACAGCTCCATCTCCCGCCGCAGGCCAGCCTGGAGCCGGCCCTGTCCCGTCACTCAGCGGCAGCCGCTCCCACCCAGACTAAGCCGGTAGCCGGCTATGGCGAGACGTGCGCTGCCGGCCCGGCTCGGCCCGGCCCCGCCTAGTTTGGCCGCCCCTGGGCCGCCATGGGCAGCTTCCTGCGGGCGGTGAAGCATCACAGCCCCCCCCCCCCGGCGCCGGGGCGGCCGCTCCACCTCACACAGGCCCGCGTGATGGGAATTCGAACTGCCGGCGCGACACCCACGCGTTACACAAGGAGCATGCGCGACCCCGCGGCCGTTGGCGAGACGAGCCCGCCCATTGGACAGTGGCAGTCATATGACTCACCACCCAGCACCTCCCGCCGGTTGCTGGAGGGGGGTGCGCATGTGCGATGAGCACCGCGGCGGCCTGCGGCTCTCTGCTGTTTAAACGCGTTTCGTCTCCCGTCGTCCAGGAGGGACAAAATGGCGGTGGCTTGACACCGGGTGAAGTGACACCGGTTGAGGGCCCAGCCGGGGGATGGTGAGAGGGCTCCGAGCCTGGATATTCTGCGACCACACTCCGTCTCCTGCCCGACGAAACTTCGGCCCGGCAGCGCAGCACCACCTGGGAAAGCCGTCCGCTCGACCCTGCGCCCGTAACGGGGTGCCCCGTGAGGGTAAGTGTCAGCTCTCCCTTCCTCTCTTTGCTCCCCGGATTGACCGCCTTGCCCGGGCGCGGAGGGGGCACGGAGCTCGCCCATTCCAGGGCTGAGGCTGGCTGTCGGCCTGCGTGGGGTGGCGAGGGCCGGCGTACCGGTGACCCTGGAGGGAAGTCGCGACCGTTTCCGACGGGTTGGTGCTTCCCCTGAGGCGCCTGAACGGGTATACGTCTCCCTGCTGGCCTGTCCGCCCTGGCCGGCCGCAGGCATCGCCTCCGTCAGGAGAAGAGAGAAGAGCGCCTGTCTGGGGTGAGAAGAAGAGAGATTCTGGCCTCAAATATCACCCGCGGGCCGCAAACGGAAGGGCTATAAAGCCACAAGGGCGGCGGGGAGGGAGGGAGGGAGTTCTCCCTTGCAGCGGCTTCCCGGGGCCTGGTTGGCGGTGCTGAGGGGCCGTGGCGTTATGGGCAGTTGCACCAAGGTTGGAGGCAGTAGTACATCAAAGCGCTTAAAAATCGCAGAGCCGCTCTGTAGTGCGTGTGAAGGGGGTGTGTGGAAATTGCAGCGTTCCACGGGGCTGCAGCTAGGCCTGTGGTGAGGAAGCGAGCGGGACTTGGTATGTTAAAGTCGAAAGCCGAAACCCGAAGATCCTCACAGGACAGGGAAAACGTGGCGCAGCGCCACTCTTGCGCACCCGAAACGCCACAGGCGTTTACTGCTCTTCTACGCACCCAGGACCGAAAAGCGTATGCGGCGTTCTGCATCGCCGCATCGCACGCCTCTGGTCTTGCAAGCATGAGGAGATAGCAGAGACTTCCTTAGATTGGGCGCTCCAGTAGCGCGGGTTTTCTAGCCTTACAGGTGATACTGTGGAATGCAAATGGTAAATTAAGTCTTGTTCTCAAACTGCTGCATTACATAGGGCAGCTGTAGTTACTAGGTGGATTTGGGTAGTTTAGCAAACATGTATGCTGTGGATTTTATTTGTTGGATTTTTTTGTTTGTTCGTTTGGTTTTTTGTTTTGTTTTATAGAGCTGTTTCTCAGTATCTCAACCTCTACAGAACATTTGCTACTAAAACCCCTTCAAAGTTGTGAATGTCAGGTAGAGGTGATTTTGTGTTGCTTCTTGTTTCACAGGTTAGAAAAGATATCTGTGATTCCATTGCTCCTGCCCTCAGAGATGTTAGATCCTATTGTTAGTATTAATGCAGAGCAATTGTGTAAACACAAGTAGGTGCAAAGTACTTGGAGCCAAGGCCAACAGGCTTACCCCTTTTCTATGAGTGGAGAACAGGCTTTGTAGTTAATGTGCATGTCATGCTTCAGGGGCCAGATTGAGAGTGGTAATTTTATTTTCTGTGGAATTTGGTGGTGTAATTCCAGGTTTTACTAGCCTTTGAGCTCTGTCTAATGCCAGACAGATACAGTCTTCCTCTTGTTGCAGGTGTTTGTATATCCTTGTGGGAAACTGGACTGGACTTTAAAATAAGTATGTTTATAAGTGGGTTCCCCAGTCTGCAGAGAGTCAGGCAGGGCATGGTTGGACCTCTGCTTTCAGGGTGGTGAGGATTGGGGTGATTAAAAGTGTTTACACAAAAGAGTCTTTTGTCAGTGTACTTGGAAAGATTCTAATAACTTGACCTTATTTGTGAAGTGTGTCAGACCAAAATTCATGACTTTGATGCCTAATCCAGCCGCACAGCAGTCTTGCGAAGATTTACTTTTCTATTTAAAAATATTTCACCAGCTAAACAAGATGTTCTATAACTATTTTGATAATTTTAGGTTCTGAAATTCAACTATGTGCAGATATTTTCTTAATCTGGTCAGGTCTTAATCATAAACCTCAAGGAGTTTTTATGAAGACTTCTAACTTGTGGGCTTCCTTGAGACTTAAATTACTACAGAACTGTATCTATTCTTTGCAAGGTTTTTGAATTTATATGAATAGTAATAATCAAACTATCAGATATAAGCATGGTTATTAAACTTTTTTGCATAAAAAAACTGAGTGATGTGCTTGCTTGCCTTTCAAGTACAGAATATCATAGTGAGATTCAGTCTCTGTTTTGTATACAGCTGACAAGTTGCAGTTTGGTAAAACGGAACTCAGAAGTTAGAACTATTATGGAGATTGTTTCCTCAAAGTTGTTTTCCTTTACATTGCAGAGATAACTAGCAAAATGACAATTGGCTGCTTACAGTAATTGCTCCAAAATCTGTGATATGCTTTATATGTCCTTTAGAGGAAATATACTCTGATTTATTTGTAATATTTTTTTTTTTAGATTTCTAATTAGTAATATTCTACTGATCCTATTTTTGCTGCTGCTGTAAAGCAACTTGCTTTTCTTTTGCTGCTTACATGGGTATTGAGGCAAGGAGTTGAATATGGAATATGTAAACCAGGTTTTTTCCCCCCCCATATTTTTGGGTGGTTTTCTTTGTTTTTTTGCAGCCCCACAGAGTAAGTGATGACCAGATATATGACTCATGGGACTGAAAGTAATTTCTCTAGCCAGCATTGCTGCTAGAGAAACCTTATCCCACCATTGAACTGCATGTTTGTGTTATTGGTTAAACTTAAGATCAAATATATTTTATCACTATAACTTGAATCTCAAGTGTCGTTTCTTGGCACAACAGTTGTTAGAAACGCTTGGTTTTTAACTGCCATTCCAACTTTGACCTACTTCTGTATTAACTCCAATTCCCATTATTTGTTCCAATTAAAACTCCACTGTTCTGCTGTTGCTTTCAATTAAATTTCTGTGCATTTATTTTGTTTTTTGCACACAGGTGTGGAAAAATGGCGAAGCGAATTGCAGAGAAGGAACTGACTGACAGAAACTGGGATCAGGAGGATGAAGCTGAGGAGGTAAGAGACACCCTGCAGGGAGGAGGGTAGTTATTTTACATATGCTACTTCATCTTGTGGGTGAAATCCAGTAAAATTGATTAAAAGTGTAGCAGTTAAAGATAATTTTATAGAAGGTGGGGGGGAGGGGTGTGTGTTTTCTTTCTCCAATGAAATTTCCGATACATGCTGGCAAAGCAGCTTTTAACAGTTAAAATGACATCAGCAGCCAGGGGAAAGAAACTTTCCATTTCTAAAGAGAACCCCAGGCTTGTTAAAATGGATAATGCTTTTGAACTCTTCAGATGTGTGATGGGCATTTATTAAGATCAATAAAAGCAGTTTTGAGATTTCTTGAGATAAGTATTTTTCATGTCTCATGTCTTTTTTATTTTATTTTTTTTTTTAAGGTCAGTAATCGTTAATTTCAGATCTATGTTAACATTGAGTGCTCAGCTGCATAGCCAGGGGATTTAAGCAAACAGTCAAGTGGTCTGTTTCATCTGATTGTAAAAAGGAGATTTTCACATTTTATGTCTCTTACTTAAGGCTGATATATTATCTCTAAACAGGCTGCTACTAAATGTATTAAATATTTAAGCTTGTAAAATGAGAAAAGGAAAACTGGTAGTACTCTTCCAGAAATTTGAGTGTAAGAAAACTTAATTTCCTCATATATTACAGGGTAATAAGTAATTAGTCATTAGCTGCGTTTTTTAGTACTTGAACTACAGTGGACTGCAGAACATTGACTTACAGCGTACATCTCAATATATCTTTTCCAAACTGAAGATTGTAACAATGCAGTACTGATAGATTACCTTCAGCAAAGATATCTTACAGCTTCTCTGAGGGGAAAAATAAAAAAATTCTTGAGCTACTTACTGTAATAAGATTGAGATTGCATGAAGGGAAGTGTAATTTACAACAATAAAGTCAGAGTTTTGAAAGAATCAACTAATACCCAAGTAGCTGGCAAGCTAGTTACAGTGCTGCGTTTTCTGGGTGTGTTGGGGTTTTTTTTTACTCCCCTTATTTGTTAGGGAGCAGTGTTACAATTGTGTTACAAAACTGATCTGTCATCTCTTCAAACTGTGATAATTTTATGCATTCCAAGAATTTCACTAACGATTTCATAACTTTCTGTTAAAGGTGGGAACATTCTCAGTAGCTAGTGAAGAAGTCCTGAAGAACAGAGCTATTAAAAAAGCAAAGAGACGAAATGTTGGATCAGAGGTACTGTAATTGTTGAGCATTACTGTTGTAGCTTGATTCAGTTGCTAAATGTGATATCTGTGCTCAGGTTTTTACTTCTTTGGGTTTGTAGTAATACTGTATAAAGCTGTCGTTTGGAAAGTATATACAACTAGCCAGCTTACTGTTACATAGAAAGAATAAAGCTAGAAGGAAAAAAATAGTAAAACTAGTATTAGACTGGGTGAAGAGAAGCTTGTAATTTTGAAGTATAAATGCAGACTGTTTTTAGACACAGTATCATCTACGTATGGGTAAAATAACATTCAAACTGCTCTAGTCCATTCTTTGTGGAGGTGGAAGCCTGGCAATTGAAAGTTAATCCATATTGGAGGGCTGGGGGATGCCTCAGGGGCTAAATAAAAGCCAAAATATGAAGCTGTTCTGAGAATAAAAACTATGCTTTTTGTTAAGAATGTTGGAACTTCCCCCTCCCCATATGAAGAGTTTTAGGCCACCTACTCTTTGCAGTAACAAATTGAGAATTGAAAGGAATTTGGCCTTTGTTACAGGTTTAGTCCTTCTGAAAGTATTAACCCAGTCCAACCGAACTGTAGTCCTTCCAAAATCCCTGATAGATCCTTTGTGGTATATAGAATCAGAGACTAGTTAGGGTTGGAAAAAACTTTTAAGATCACCAAGTTTCACCTCCCTGCCATGGGCAGGGACACTAAACCATGTCACCCAAGGCTCTGTCCAACCTGGCCTTGACCACCACCAGGGATGGAGCATTCACAATTTCCCTGGGCAACCCATTCCAGTGCCTCACCACCCTTACAGTAAAGAACTTTCTCATGTCTAATCTAAACTTACCTTGTTTAAGTTTTAACCCCTTATCCCTTGTTCTGTCACTACAGTCCCTAATGAAAGGTGCCTCCTCAGGATCCTTGTAGGCCCCTTTCAGATACTGGAAGGCTGCTATGAGGTCTGCATGCAGCCTTCCCTTCTCCAGGCTGAACAGCCCCAACTTTCTCAGCCTATCTCCATACAGGAGGTGCTGCAGCCCCCTGATCATGTAACTTTCTGTGACACATTCTTTGAACAAGGTATGCACCGTGATATAAATAGGACAGAAACTTTACTTGTAACTTAAATTGCTTTTGGATTGAATGGGATGAGGTACAATTAGTGGGCTAGATGGTTTTCTCCAGTGCATTTGATTTCCCTTCTGTTGTCCAGGCAGTGTAAATGAGGAAGCTGTCTTACCCCACTTCTGCCTATAGCGATTATAGCCACTAGTATGATAGAGGATGCAGTTAATTAAAGGACTGCACTGGAAAGAGGTTATGCAAGAAATAAACTATAACTTAAGCAGGAGGGACTTGGGGCAAATGGAATAGGAAAACCAGAACTGGCTGATAAAGTCCACCAGGTGATTGTAGAAGAAATAGTCAGGAGGCTGTGAGTCAGCAATTAAGAGATCAAAGGTAGAAGAAGAGTCAGAATGTGCTGTGGCTTTAAGCCCAGACAGCAGCTAAGTACTGTACAGCCTGCTGGCTTTCCTGCCATGGTGGGATGGGGAAGAGAACTGAGGAGGGAGCAGGGGAGAAGATAAAACCCATGAGTTGAGAATCGTTTAATAATTAAAGTAAGCTGTAATAATAGTAATAAAAGGGGAGATAACGAAAACAGAAGAAAATTACCTCAGCTGACACCAGGACAATAGGCTGGGCAAAGTCTAAAAAGCAGAAGAGATGCTCGGGCAGCTGAGGTTGCCAAAGTAACCAGTGAAACTCTTACAGAAAGGTAAGCTTGAACTTCATTTATGTTCCTGATGAGGCAGGCAGAATGCTGCAGAGAAAAAGACTGAAGTTTATCTTGAATGTCTGGGAGATGTAGGTAGGACTAATCGGAGAGATGCAAACTAAAAATAGCTACTTAGAACTGAGAAACAGGACTGCACTGGAAAAAGTAAAGCACTGAGTAAAGCAAAAAGCCCATGCGCAGAAGGCAGGATACTGGAGTAGAACCTAAAATGGGTAAGGTTTGCTATTTCTTCAGTGAAACTCAGAAGCAATTCTTCTTTTCCTCTGATGGCTTTTCAGAGACATTGGAAGTTCACTTCCAGTAGTAACGTGCTCATTATCTCAAAAGACATTACATGTAGTACGTAAAAGTGGCAGTGCCTATTTATGTCTAAAACACACTGCATCTTTTAAAACCATGTAAGAAACTGTGCCCTAAAATCATCTGGTTATAGAGAGTTATCAGAACTAGGTAATGAAAAGGCTGCAGAAAGCATACATACGTTATCAACTGCAGTCTTGTCTTTGCTCCTCCTATCAGCCACATTGGAGTATTTTGGGCAAATCACAAACATTACATAGGTGACTACAAAATATGCTGGTTTTGATGATTGGCTTAAAGAGTTGGACTCAAACTGCGATTGTAAATGCTATGTATTGCTGAAAATAAGCCTGCAATTATATTTCTGTGTAATTATTTAAAGAAAACAAGATGCTTTGAATGCCTAAATAGGTAGTCAGACACATCCGCTGCTCTGAATAACTTTTATATATCCACTTCCTAGATCTGGTTTATTTTCATACCAAACATCTGAGTCCTTTAAAAATAGTAGCAATATGTGTCACAAGGAAGCTGTTAACTTTGCTTACATGGCTAACTTTAATAATGCACCAAAATGACACACTGAACCAGGGTAATAATAAAAGGAATATCAAATGGGCATAGGATTTCCGTGGAGAAGATGTATGCAACAGTCTGACTTCTGTGTTTTTTCTTTCCCCAGTCTGAAAGTGGAGGAGCTTTTAAAGGTTTTAAAGGCTTTGTATTGCCTTCTGGAAAAGGAGGAGTTGGCTTCAGCGGATTTGGTAATGGTGCAGGAGTAAAGCCTTTACAAGGGCTGTCTAACGGAAGCAGTAGTGTCACTAGCACTCCTTCTTTCAGCAGTTTGAAGACCAGTTCCGAAACACAAACACAGTCAGCATTTGGTAAGTTTTGAATAAGCATATATCTTTATCAACAAATTCAGCCATAAAATCTTCAGGGTTCTTTTAATAGTGGAAAAAAAACCAAACAAACCAACCCCAAATTAAGACAACCCTGTAGTTCTGTTTTAAGGTTTTGAGACTTTATTCCTCCTTTTAAGTTTCTTAAAATGATTTAGACTGCTGGAGAGACAAGTTATCAAATGCATGCAATTTTAAGAGGTGGTAACTAAAATTGTATTTGATCTGATGCCAGAGGCAAAAGCTCTATAGGCACAAATGGGACTGGAAGACATTGGCATAAGACATTCTCCAAATAGTATAAAAGAGCTGGTAACGTGTTCCACTTAAGTAATTGTCCTAATTCTCTGAATTTAATTGGGAAAAAAAAAAAAGGCAGCAAACTAAGGGGAAATGTCTGTTTAGTAGGGCAGTTTCTTTGTGTGATTGTTTTGTTGTTGTTGTTTTTTAAGGTTTTTGCAGTTCTTGGTAAATATACGCTGCATAGCTAAGATCTTAACCTTTTAAGATGTAACCTTGCAATATAACATGTACAGCTTATATTGCAAACAGTCTTACTAGAATTTTATCTGTTACATTTCAAGATACTTGAACTATTCTGGCAAGTCTGGCTCTGGTGTCATGCTTTGGTAGTCCCCAAAGAATATTAGTTCTATCCCCTTGTGTTGGAGATGCAGAAATGTTAAACATGCCACAGAAAGAAATGGTGGAGTTTGAAGTTTAGAGTAAATTAAATTTTAGCGAGTTCAACTAAATTAGGAGAAACTTTAATGAGGGTTTTCTTAATTTGTTTGTTACGGTTTTTGTATGCAAACCACTTGAAAATGTGCAAAATCATGGGCCAGTGTGTTCAGAGTTTTATAAAGTACAAGTAGCAAGAGATAAGGGAATGTTTTGTTTTAATGACTGTTAGAGCTTGGTAAAGCTTGGATTAATATTTTGGAGGTTTTGGTGAAATATGGAAGTCGTAATATTTTTTTAATGTTCTTATACAAGATTTTTTTTGGATTATTATTTTTTTTTTAATACATAGTAGACGTGCTCCGTCTACTTTGTATAGCCCTGAACTAACTTTTCTAACCTTGGTGAGCTTAGGTCTGCCTCAGCATTTTTTATTTGTACAGCAATACGTGGTATGTAGTCTTGTGATCCAGGAGAGGTATATAAATGAGCAAGAATGAGTGATTTGGTAAAGAAATATGGAGAACATTAGTTAGGCTTTTATGAGAACTTTGCTGTCTGTGGAAAAGAGTGTTCTAAGCTTTGTTTTTCCTTCTGACAGGATCCACAATGTCAAATGGTCCCACTACTACTGCATTTACGGAGAAAAAGGCTGCAAGCCCAAAAACTAATGGTGGCAATCAACCATCATCATCTGGCTATAGTCAGAGCAAAGTTTGTAGCTCTAGTGCTTACCACAAACAGTTAGCAGGTTTAAACTGTTCTGTGCGTGACTGGATAGTTAAGCATGTAAACGCAAACCCACTGTGTGACCTGACACCCATCTTTAGAGACTATGAGAAGTACTTAGCAAATATTGAACAGCAACATGGGAGCAGTAGTGATAGTGGCTCTGAAAATGAAAGCAACAAGACCCCTGGCGTTCAGTCTGGTTCTGCATTTGGGAATGCAAAGCTACAGCAAGGATCAACATTTTTGTTTAACAACAAAACTGAGGATACCTTGGACAAAAAACCTGAAGCTGCATCAGAAAGAAAAGACCCATCGTTAGGAGCTACATCAACAGTCTCGTTTAATTTTGGCAAGAGTGTCGACAGCTCTGTGTTAGGTTCCCTTGGTTCAGGAACACTCGGTAGTTTCTCATTTTCTCCTGGGAATTCAGGTTTGTTTGGGAAAGATGCAAACCAGGCTAAGTCTGTCACTGCAGTATCCACCAATGTATTGGAAGCTCAGACTGAAAGTGGCAGTAGTGATGATAAAGGTAAATTCTGTTTAAACTTATGATTTTCATGGTAAGCTGTAAATATATATGACTTAAGAATACTACGAAGATGAAATAATACGAAGTTGAGCTACATCATAATTGTCTTGAATTTGAAGGTGCTAAACTGTACTGCCAGTCTGGAAATAGCTCGGCCTTGCCTCCTGCTTAAGTAATACTAGAAGTGTATGTGATACATGTTTTGTATGACAAAATCTGCGATAAAAACCTTTATCATAGAATTATAGCATGGTTTAGGTCAGGAGGGACCTTAAATATCATCTAGTTCCAACCTCCCTGCAATGGGCAGGCACACCTTCCACTATACCAGGTTGTTCAAAGCCCTGTCCAACCTGGCCTTGAACACTTTAAGGATGGGGCAGCCACAGCTTCTCTGAGAAACCTGTTTCAGTACCTCACCATCCTCCTAGTGAAGAATTTCTTCCTAATGCCTAATCTGTATCTCCCCTCTTGCAGTTTAAAACCATTCCTCTTTGTCCTATTCCTACATGCCCTTGTAAAAAGTCAGATTTGTACTTTCTGTAATAGAATATAATTCTTTAGCTGAATACAAGACTTGAAATTATGAGATTTTAAAGCAACTGGTATGTTCCTCTTTGAGCCTGCAGGATATTTCAGTCCTGCTGCTTTTCCTAATAGGTTTATCAAGATAACCCCTCAGTAAAATGGGTAAGATATAGAACAATTTCATTCATTTTACTTCATAGACTATAAGGCAAATAAATTTACATACTACTTGACAGTTTAACTCATCGCATCTGTGAACAGTAAACTGGTAGAAATCCTAGCAGTCAGGGGACTTGAAGGGCATAATCCTGCCACAATCAATTTGCTGTCATTACTGCAATTAATTCCTTTCCCCCAGATTAAACCTGGCTGTTTGGAAACATTTATTAATGCTTGACTCGGACCCATTTGTAGAGAGTATTCTTTGAAATTTTATAACTTTCTCACTGGCAGAAGGTTTTGACTTCAGCTGGACTTGTTAAGCTTTGTATTTATTTATGGGTTTGACTGTTTGGTGGGAGCTTGGTGTTTTCATGCCATTTAAACTGAAGATGAGCATAAAGTTGCTTGAGGTGTGTGGCTGAACAAAAATAACACTGTAGCTGTTTCAGAGCCCACATTAACATAAACATACTTTGGCAATCACAGGTCACACATGTATATGTCAAATACATCATGAATAAGCTAATTCTAATACAGTGCCAAAAATACTTTCATATTATATACTCACAATGTAACGTATCTTCTTTTATTTGAAGGAGAAGAGGAGGAAGAAGAGCCACCAAAAGTCATTGTTAATGAAATAAAAGAGGATGATGCTTTCTACTCAAAGAAGTAAGTGACTTTGACTTAGACCGGTGAATAGAATTATAACATGGAAAACAAAACTTGCATACTTTCATATTGTTGTTGTTCACCACTTCAGTGTGTGTAATTAATGGTGTATATGTTGTTGACTTCTTAGTTAATGAAGCTTGTTAGGAAGCCATATAGAATATGAAGTTCTACTTGTAAAAATGTTAGTTACAGACCAAAATGTGTAAGATCTTACTAAAATGGTTGTGTAGCTTGTGTTCTGCTTGCAGTCAGTGTTTAACAAATTAAGATGCCTTCAGCATAGCCTGAGATAAGACTCAGCAGAAAATGCTGATTGTTGTATGAAGGAGTGAACTTCTAAGTTCAAAATGAGACTAGATCTACTAGAAGCAGGTTTTCAAAGCCTGTTCAGTAGACCAAGTGACTGCTTATCTGCTTCACACTTAGCACAGAATTTGGCCTTCTACAAATTCCTGCTTTATCATGCTCATTTGTGAAGTATTGCATTAGATTTTTTAGTTTCACTTCCAAAACATTTTTAAATTTTCCATAAAAGTCCTGTTATAACTCCAGAGTAATACAGCAAGTCTTTATGGCCTTGTAATTTGTGTTTTTAAACAGTAGCTTACAGTTATTACTCTTTACTGACCCTGAGGTTGCTGTGCATTCTGCTTTTCCCTGAAAGTAACGTTTGTCATCTTGCTACTGAAAGAAACAATCAGCTTCCTCTTTCTGATTTGGAAGTATCATCTGTTGGCACTTGAAATAAGGTCAAGGGGAAGAGAGATATATGCTACTCACAGCTTGTTCACTCCTGATTATTGTTACACTATTGACTTCTGGGAATCAGATTCATACATACAGTCTGTGTGTATTTGGGAGGATACCTTTGCATTCTACATATTACCACAAAAAAGGTGGTGTTTTTCCTTTTGCACAGATGCAAACTGTTTTACAAAAAGGATAATGAATTTAAAGAAAAAGGTGTAGGAACGTTACATTTAAAACCAGCAGGAAATGAAAAAACTCAACTCCTGGTCCGAGCAGATACCAATTTAGGTAAGTCAGTTTCTTCTAGTAGCAAGTCTTGATGTGAAGTTCTCTGCCTGTCATTAGGGTTACACAGCAATAATAGACTTGATTGGTGAAAACTTTTTAACTTTTTTTTTTAGTAATTTCAAGTATTGAAGAAGCAATTGGATGCCCCTAGAAAATAGTGCACATGAAGTAAAATGAGGAAGCAAAAGCTTATGGTGTATGTTTGAATGTTCCTTCCCACCCCCCTTTTTAATAGCTTTTCTCCATCCCTGACTTGAGTGCCTTGAAGTATGGCTTAAGATCCACAAGTTACATATAACCGGGGATGAGAATGAAGAGGAAAAAAGTTTATGTTGAGATGCAGGCCACCTGTCATTTGTCTGCCATTCATCCTGAATATGTAAATTTGGCCATATGGGCAGACATGACACTGTAGCTAATGGTAAAAAGGGGCATTATATAGGTCAGGCATGCAGGATTTTGCTATATGCATTGCTCTTATTGCATGCTGAAGTCGAACTCTTGAACTGTGTTTCAGCTGGATCACAAATGGTGGAGTAACCCATAGTGTGATAGTTCCTCTGAGTATCCTTGAGATGAACATCAATACATACAGCTAATTAAAGAGGAAAAAACCCAACAGTTTCTTTGCTTTTAGAAATGAGGGGGCCTTGATATGTTACAGGTTTTTTTCCAAGTGTAATGTTGAGTGTTTACACACTCAAACTGTGCAAAATCAATAGGGATGCTGGGGAGGGACTCTTCATTAGGGACTGTAGTGACAGGACAAGGGTAACGGGTTCAAACTTAAACAGGGGAGGTTTAGATTGGATATAAGGATATAAGGAAGGAATTCTTTCCTGTTAGGGTGGTGAGGCACTGGAATGGGTTACCCCAGGAGTTACCCTAGCAGTGTTCAAGGCCAGGTTGGACGAAGCGTTGCATGGCATGGTTTAGTGTGGGGTGTCCCTGCTTATGGCAGGGGGGTTGGAACTAGATGGTCTTTAGGTCCTTTCCAACCCTAACTATTCTATGATTTGATAATCATCATTGAGAAATGTTGCTGTATATCAGTACCTGCTTGCAACACACTTGCATGTGGGGTTCATATGCACTTGACAATTTCTATAAAAGAGAACAAACATGTAGAACTCAGTATTAAAGCCATGCTGCACTGCAGGCCATGGGTATGTCTTACCTCACTTTCAGTTTATAATGTACTTCAGCAAGTCTCTATAAAGTCTCTGCAGGGGTCTGGTGAGATTGAGCCTCCTGTGTTAGTCACTTCTGAATCATTAGTGCTTTCAGTAGAGAGAAGGTTTGTGAGAAAAGAGCAGCTCACAGCAATAACATTAAAGACAGATGTATGACAGTTGTCAGTGCTTTGAGCATCTCCCTGGGCATTTGAATGTGTTGAATACAGCAGGTGAAAATTTGATTTCTCCAAGTTACCTAGTGTGTAATGCCAGTCTGGATTTTTTCACTCAGCTGATGCTGATTTCCATGATGTTGATTTACATTCCGTTTGCCTTCATCTTAGGTGCTGTATTAGGAAGTCCTTCCTGTTTTCTTCAGCTCACACACTTAAAGACATTTCAGCTTGGTGTTTCCAAGCATTGGTTTCTAGAAGCTGCTGCAGTCATAGTGATGCACACTTTCCTTTTTGCTATCTTCACACAGTGCTGTAATCCTTTCCTAAAATCTCACTGTGTTGAAAAACTGAACTGCAAAGGAAGGCGAAGACTGACTTTCCCCTAAACACTACTACCGTGTTCTGAACTATTTACCAGGTTTACAAACTGTGTGCATCTTCCGTGGAAACAGATTTGAGTTTGTTTGCAACTGTTTTAATAGACCACTAATACTGAAGCTCTCAAATTCATGTAATTTAACAAGTTGATGTAGAGCTGCTGTTAGTAACCTGGTGGTAGACCACATCAGATGTATTGTACAATTTGATAATATAAAGTACTTACTCTACCATAGTTTGTCAAATATTAAATTAATGTGTCTGTGTGTGTTAAAGCTAACTTCTTGTTTCTGCTTATGAGCTCTTGCGTGATGGTCAGAATGAGTAACTTGCATAAGCATCAACTAAGCACTGTGACTGGATTCCTCTTTGCTGCTTCTCCCTTGTCCCCTTCCCTTTTTCCTGTGTGTCCCTACTATCATGTGATACCCTTCAGTTCCCCTGTTAAAAAAGGAGGACACAGTATTTTCAGAGATTTCCTCTTTCCTCATGAGGAAAGAAATCTGTGAGAACAGTGGCCATGAGCAGATGCTTAGGGAAGAGTAAGACAAGTATACCTGATATTTGTGAACTGCCTTCTTTTCAAGTATAAATGTAAGTCCCTGTTTAGTAATTATACTAACATCTGTCCTGCAGTAAAAGCTGAAAAATTGCTAATTATATTTTTTTTTCCCCTCCTCACATGCAGGAAACATACTGTTGAATGTTCTAATTCCACCTAAGATGCCATGTACAAGAACTGGGAAGAACAATGTTCTTATAGTTTGTGTTCCTAACCCACCAATTGATGAGAAGAACCCAGCTGTTCCTGTCACTATGTTAATAAGGGTGAAAACAAGTGAGGATGCAGATGAGTTGCACAAAATCTTACTGGAGAAAAAGGAGGCTTAAATAAGTTGTAGTCAGTGATGTGAGGAATTATTGCCAAACTGCTGCTGCTTTTTTCCTTCCATAAGTTCACTTGAACACTTAACTCTTTACTCTGATATTAAGAACTGTTATAGGGATTCTGGGAAAATTCTGTGAGGAAAAACTAAACTAGGTAATAAAAGCTTTAATAGAACACAGGTGTTGGACTGTGCTCCCTCATTTTTCAGTATCTAAATGCAGGACCTCTTGGGGATAAAGCACATTGATCTAAATTGAAGCCTGTTTTTAACCACTGGTCAATTTGACTGAATGGACTGAAATCAGACTGCAAAAACATGGTACCCAAGCTTCCTCACAGACTGCAGTGCAATGCAACACCTGCCTCTCCAGAAGGGAGGATGCTGAAGTGTAACTATTGAAACTGTTTCTAGACTCCAGATTTTTAATTTTAACTGGTCTGTAGTATTCTGGTAAGACTTAAGTTTTCAAACTCTGTGACAACAGTGCACCCCGACAACAACGATACTATATATTGTACTGTGTTTTACAGACTTGTGTGCTTTTGAGACTCTGAGACTGCGTCTCCAGCTATTTAAAAGAAAACTTGCTTGCGTAGTCTTGTTGACAGTAGTGTTTCTTAGAGAACTGTCAGTTCTGTTCTTACTGTAGCAACAAGCTAATGATGTGCAATACTACAAGCAGACAACTGGAAGATTGTTTATCTTGGACCACAACCACAGCTGCCATTCCCTGACTCATGACAAGTTGAGGCAAAGGGTTGCACTCTGGAGGAGTTCTTCCCTAGTCCCTTGAGCTACAGCTGAAACCCAGCAGAGGCAGAGTTGTCAATGGTGTACTTGCCTTGCTACTGGTACTTTTCTGAAGGCAGCTCTTTTCACAAATGAATTTTCAGGATTTTTACAGATCTTTATTACCAGGAAATACATGCATAGATGTGTGTGTCAGTCATTATTTTTCCCCATGTCCTAAAACTTCAGTGCTTTACTGTGTTACATTAAATAAAGCAGTAGTTCACAGGCTTAGGACAAATTTTCTGTTGTAAGAAGGGAGCACTGACTTAATCTACAACTTGGTTTTCAGCTGTGTTAAAATTAGTCGTGTGGTAGTAATTTGTAGGTCAGAACATCATTCTGGTCTCTGCTTCCATCTCAACTTTATCAGACCATATGTGGTTATTTAATCCTTTTCACATCTTGTTTGCTGGAAGCTCCTTCCCTAAGAAATTGTTTTCACTTCCCGCTCTGGGAACTATGTAAGAGCTAGATGTTTAATGCTAAACTTGAACTGCTCTCAGGTCTGTCACACTGACCAGCTCTGGGGAAATAGAAGAAACATGACAACCTGCCTCAGGTTACCGTGGGCATGGAGGAAAAAAATACCATTCCTTAAAAAAGATAAAAGTATGATTCTGTGATGCAATTCTTGCAGGAAACCTGGGAATCTACAAGAGTGGCATCCTGTTGTGGGGAAAAGTAGAACCATTTGACTAAACACAATGCATGGTACCTGCTTCCCACTGCTCCCTGGAGGAAGAAAGGGCTGCCTTTACTCTTAATTCACTGCACAGTTCAGGTTACGGCCTTTCCCCTTCTCTTTCCCCCCTTAACTAAAAGGTGGAAAAAAATCTCTAGGATCTTGACCAAAGTTCAAGAACAAAGGCCTTTGCTCGCATTTCAGCTACACTTAAGTCACAGAAATTGCATTTTAACACTCACGTGTAAAGGGAGCTCAAATCCCATTTCAAATATTTAAAGTACAAACTGGTGCCTTTTTCTTTCATGTGGCTCAGTACCTACCCTTTAAAAGCTACTGTCTTCAAAATAATATCCTTTCTAAAACAAAAATAATAAAAAATATTAAAAAATCTTGCTGATACTTAAATTGGAAGCCAGAAGCTGAAGACATGCCTGGTAGTTGTGTGAATGAAAAGCAGAACATTGCCTGAAAGTTTATTACAGCCTCAGGTTTAAATGTCCAAGGGTTTACCAGTTTTGCATTTGTCTTCTGGCTGTAGTGTCTTAAACATGTCTCTGTGCAGAAGGGTTTATGGACTGTAAGGCGCTGGGTGTTGTAGGTGAATATCTTATGCATCCCCCCAAAAGCAACTGTAGAGGTTATATAAGTGGTCTTGAGTTTTTGTTTACTGCTGACAGCTCATAGATGTGTAACCTTCTTCATCCACTGAAGCATGGACCAACTTTCTTAAACAACTGAGAGACAACCAACTTCCTCAGTATCCTTAGTTTGCCTCCACAGTGAGGCAGTCTTGGTGTTTTGCATGCACCTCTTGGCCCCAGTTCTAAAGCTGGCAAACTGAATAATGGCTCATGCATCTCTCCTGTTTCCAAGGGTGGACATTCTGAGGGTGAGCACAGTGTAATGAAAAATAAGTAGAAGAATAATAAATTGTGTTGGAAAAGTTAAACCATACAATACCAATGGTAGCAAATAATAGCTTCTGTTAGAGGTGGGAAAGATCAAATGATGAGACACTTAAATTCTTTAGCACCATACATATTTATGGGTAGAGCTAGGGGCAGGTATATAACTGGAATCTCATGTAAATGAGAATGTCAAATATATGCATGAACATGTGATACTAAACGTTTTATACAAGGACAATTGCCACTAAAAGAACAGGAAATCAACATAATTAATAGTAACCCTGCCATTATCTGGACTATGATGCAGGAAAAGTCAGTCACATGCTTCTCACTTGGTGTTTAGTTATAAAACACAACCCTGCGCCAGTGCTTTTACAAAAACAAATTTTTGATGAAGCTTCAGTTTCTAGTGAAAAAAATATTCAACTCTATCAAAACTGTAAAAGACCAGAGATTATTAAAGAGAAATAAAGGCTTACATTAATTAAAAGCTGAAGTCAGTGGAAAGCATAAAAATTAATATGCTGATGCCTTCGTAACAGTGTCGCATGCTCTGCAAGGAAGGAACTGTGATGAGAATTCCAACTCAGTGAGACATTCCTGTATCTTGGTAGATACTTTATGTATGTAACAGCTGGATATAGGATACCTGATGTTAAAGATGCCAGTTTCCTCCCTCATCTGAATCAATGCCTTCACTGAGCTGTACGTAAGTGGAGGAGTCTCGTGGATCATGCGTTCTTCCTTCTGATGTAATTGTGAAGTTTCAGCTGCTCGGAAATCTCTCCCCTCTCACCTCACCAAACCAGAAAAATGATTTCTGCTTCCTGTAATTCTCAGAGTCATCTGTAAGGGAGATTATTACAGTTGGTTTACATTTTACTTTAGGATACTAAATTGCTATATACAGGGATTCTTTTGTAACGTACTTAAAATTATGTGGGAGCACAACAACGGTGTGTTCCTATAATCCCTTTTGGATGATGGATATGAAAGTTTAATTTAAATTTACAGCTCAAACGAACATCTTTTAGAACGTAAACCCATTAGGAGGTATGCTTTACTATTAAGAACTTAGTTCAGCTCCCTGTGCAGCACTGTAATATTTAAAATGTCCTTAAAGACTTTCTTTCTGATGCCTTAACTTATTTGCATTTGCTGAAAGTTTGTAGCTGGTGCCTGTATGCAGAGATTACCTGACCTTAAACAATTTAAAGTGGCATGAGCTCCTATAAATCCAATGAAAATGCTGAATGTGACGATCTGTTAATAGAGTTCAAACTGCTCTGAAGTTTTCAGAGGATACTTAAGTTTGACTTGTAACGTTTTCACTAGTTCTGATACATTGAGGAAGTGTACAAAAATCCATGGAAAATGTGAATAAAAGAATAAGAGATAAGTGTCTTGTATGGATTGCTTTCACTTTGAGTGTGTGACACTGCATTAATAAAATGAATTTTACAATCAGTTGCTTGCAGGTAAGCTCCTTGCCTAGAAAACCCTGCACATGGCCTTATCACTGCTAAAAGCAGCAATGTCCTACTCTGCCCCTTCCCCAGGCTGCTTTAAGACCTCGCACTGCAAAAACGCAGTTCAGTAGCAAGGCTTCTTGACAGGTCACTGAGCAAAGTCATCTCAGGCAGGAGGCAGGGCTGCCTCTGACTAGACAGAGGAAAACTAGTTCTTACAGGCTAAGAGAGAGCAGCCATTACGAATTCCTCTGCTTGAATACTGAAAGATTTAAGAGCAATATTAATTGGTGTTTGTCTGATTAACAGCGCAGAACTTACTTTAGATCTAGTCTAAAGCACTACTCTAAAAGCCAGGCCACAATGTAATTCTTCTCGTCATTAGTTTGTGACAGTTTGACAAAAAACTCCACCAAAAATATCCCAAATCAACCAAACAATGAGAATAAAATCAAAACAGACTTGTCATGACAAGTGTAGATCTTGCACAAATGCACCATGAACTGCTGAGACCATGGGAGCACCTGTCACCCAACTGTACTTCCCGCCATTAGCCACTATTGTGCTGTTTATCCCTACACCTTAATTCTGTTCATAGCTCTGGACCTACCCACTTTATGCCTGCAAATGGGAGCTACTTCTCACATGAAGATACAATTAATGGTTAGCAAAAATAAGTCTCCCCATCAACACACCCAGATTACAACAATAGAGAAATTCAAGAGTCTATGTTCCACTTTTTAAGTATGCAGTTGCTATTAATAGAGAGCCACACTTCTACCAGAATTGCCCAGTATTTTTTTGGCTCCCCCCTGCAACAAAGGATAAAGAGGCTCTGCCTCCTGGGTGCCTGTTTGGCAATCTCACTGAGTGCCACAGCACATTATTCCACCCTTTATGCTCACTACCAGTAAGGAATACATTCAAACTCAAACACCACTAGGCACAGTAGAGAGAAAACACTATTAACAGAATTCATGGTCATTTAAGAGGTCTGTTTATTGGCTGCAGGGTCCAACACTTTCTTCACTGCTGCCATATGCAAAGTCAACTCCATTTTTGGTGCACAAAGATTCTCCTTGCTCTTTGTTCAAAGGGATCAGTATAGTGCCAGCATGATTTTCAGCCCATCATCTGAAATCAACACTGATGGATCAATGAGGCAAAAAAACCCAAACCATGCAACATGTGTTAGTCTGACAAAAGTAGGCTGAGAATATTTATATATTTACACAGAGAACGTTCAACATCATAACCTGCCTGCAGCCTTGTATTATCTTAACCAAGCATCAAAACAGCTACATTCTGGTGTAAAATACTTTTCATTTATGGTTTGGTGTAAAAGCTTTTACTTCACAATGCCTTTAACTAGATTCTATCACACCTATTTTTGACACAGAATTTCTACACACCAGTGTCACACACTTTTTAGTCGTACCTCACAAAACAAGATAAGGCATTCGAAGATATCTGACTGCTGTGACCACAAGGAATCCATTTTCCAGAGCTTTCAGCCATGACCTTTGGAGACCATGAGTCTTTCAAACACAAAGGGCGAGTCCATAGGAGACAAATGGTTCTTCCAAGAACTATAAACTCTGACATTTCTTGACGCTGCTACACACAACATGGATAAAATTTAAGACTACTTCTTTAATTCCCTAAATAAAAATTTGTTCTTAAACCCCACTGGATAACAACAGGGCTTAGGCACTTCTGAAGATTTTATCTAATATCTGTCTGTAATAAGGGGAAGCTTCAGACTACAAAAGACAGGACAAGCAATCATCTGGGAAGGGAAAAATCAGTGACTGTCAAGAAACAGGTCAATAGTCTTAAGAGTGTAGACTATGCATGTAGACTCCACAGCCATACAGAACTTCAGTAATACATCAGGGTCTGCCAGAAGAAATCTGTCTGCAGAGCCAGAGCCTTCAGTGTTTTAATTAAACTTGGTTTAAGAATATATTTTGGGAAAATTGTTTTACTGCAATAACTCGCCTTGTGCAAACAATCCTGTTTTCTGGAAAGCAAAGTGTGCCCAGAAATGTAAAACTGAGTAACAGTGATCCAGAGCCCAACACGCTTAAGTCTTGTAAACAATTAAGACCAGGAGAATAAAAAGAGAAGGAACATGAACCTACACAAACCAGATTAGCCGAGAGAGCTGAAAGATCTGTGGCATTTCCAAAAATGGCTTCTTTCAAAAGGAGACTTGGAACCCACCCTGTGCTGGCTGGCTATAAGAGAACACAATCTCACATATGTCACTGTCTCTAAGGCAGAGCAATAATCTGCTAATACAAATTAATTAATTTATGAGCTGTCTTTAGAAAAAATCAGCCTTTACTTCTTAAATTGATAGCAGTGAAAAACCTGTTAAGGGTAAGGAGATTTACATCCTTGCATTTGGCATCTATCAATATACATTGTCTATGGAGAGTTCAAGTAGTAAGCCTCTATCTCCAGAGAGAATAAATGGGCAGAAGGAAGGAAGAAGATAACTGCTTCATGAGGTATGGTGGGATTCTGTAAATAAATCAAGCTGCTCTGCAGAGCTTCCTGAATCTCTTAATCATGCTGAATTCTCAATCATCCACATAACTAATGAAAACCACTGTGCTCCAACAGTTAAGACATTGACAGCCACACAGCCTTTATGGCACTCCGAACACACAAGTTTCTTCTTCAGCAATTGTTTAAATGGCCAACAGAGGCTCCAATGGTTTACTGGTTAGGAGCTACAGAATTAAGAACCCCTCCAAATTAAAAGGGTGAGAGGCTCTTACTCCCTTTTCTTTTTTTGGTTTAGTGCAATAGCATGCTAAGGGCCTAGCTGTGCCATCTTGACCCAAGCAAAACTTTAGTCATCTTCCCCATTAATCTATCTATACAAGGACAATAAATTACAGTTTCTAGGGTTTGTTTAAAAGAAGAACAAAACATGGAATCTGTTTCCCCTCACTTGGTAACAGAAAGT
Organism: Agapornis roseicollis; assembly: GCA_002631895.1. Taxonomy (NCBI): domain Eukaryota; kingdom Metazoa; phylum Chordata; class Aves; order Psittaciformes; family Psittacidae; genus Agapornis; species Agapornis roseicollis. The sequence continues at coordinate 201,711 of NDXB01001758.1, read as the reverse complement.
GGGAGCCAGGGATGATACATAAGAAGTCTAAGTTTAGAGAAGGAATAACTGAGAATCTGGCACATCTACTTGTTTCTGAAAAGCACTACAGACATTCAGTAGACTTTTTGACATCTGTTTTCTATGGGCATACCTGTACCCTTTTCTATTAGAAAAGCATGAGACTTTGTACCTGCTGCATACCTACAGCATATCCACTAGCAAGATTACAAGTAATAAACTGGCTCTTTTTATGACACTTACATTGCAGTCCTTCAAAAGCTAGACATCAAAATCCACCCACATACATGTAACAAGCAGATGATACCTGGGATCTGAACTGTACCTTCTGTAATACTGCCCTTGTACTAATGTACTAGTTTATAATCATTCATCTGCTCTGAACTCTTAATGCAGCAAGATTTGCTTGGTCTTCTAGATCACATGAAATTAACCTACCTGAATGTAATACACGATAACAAATATTTCAAATTACTGCCAACTGAGAAGTATTCAAGCACCTAGCACTCGGGTTCCAATCTGGATTAATTTCCTTTTCACATATGTTATTCCTCTAACTGTTTGACTGAAATGTATCAATTGTCACTACTAGTACAAATATTAACCCTCTCTCCCTTCCCTCCATACTGAATATTTAAAGGAAAACCAAACACTGATTGGCCTGGCCCATCAGTATGAAAGTGCAGACTAAGGAGCATCTTGACAGGCTTCAGCGTAGGACTGGTCTTCTAGCTGAAGAGTGGTTTAACTCTCAGCATGGCCCCAGGGAGAATATTTCTACTGACTGACATTAGGCACACTGCCTCAGGACCTCAGGTAAGCACCTAAGTTGCCTAGTGAGCTCCTTGAGAGGGCACTTCAGCTGCTGACTCCATGTCTCTAACCTGGTTCAGGAAGAAAGCCTAGGCACTCAAGTTACATGCCTCAGGTTAGACCATGTGCACACCCTCACATACACACACAGAGAGTACCACACAGTCCCACAGAGCAAAGTTGAAAGGCTGCAGTGTGAAAACTGGTAATGACAAAGTGAATGTTTCTCTAACGCTGCTGCAACACATATGAAGCAAACTGAGAATTGGTCAGCTGTCCCTGCCATGCACTCATGCTGCTAGAGTTAGAAATGCCATCACTCTGTGCTATGGTGACTGCTGCTGGGCCTAGCCTTAAACAGAAAAAGACCTCCTTACCATGCTGGATTCACCATGTTGGGCTGAATGATAAAGTTAATCTCTACCTTTATGCTGAAGTGGAGCTATTCCCATGGAATCTGAGGAAGAAAAGCAGAAAGTCCTATTTCAGAGGTTAAGTCATCGTATGCTATTGGCAGAATAACAATAAAGCACTTTGGGAGGGAGACAAAGGTCCAGGTTCCAAGCACGTGTCACTTGGTAATTGTGGCAACAGCATTATATTGAGGTGCTCAGAGTCTAAAATGTGACAAAAATGGCATCTTCGCTCTCCCTTGCTGCATTTATGGCATCTCCCATGCCCTAAGCAGCAACACACTACCCCATCCACTGCTGTGCCAGTTACACAGTCATAAGTAAACTAAGTATTGACTGGCTCCCATATCAAAACAGTGAACCAGACTGTCTCAGTATTGAATCATTTAAGTTTTCAAATGTCAGGGACAGCAGAGTTCTGCTATGTAGAGAAAGCTGCATTTTACCTGTAAACATAAGGCTTTTTTCCTGAGAGCTCCTGACACAACTTTCAGACTTCCTACTATGCAATTTTTAGTCACTTCTCAGAGCCGAATTACATTTCAATCTTGTCTTTCAAGAAAACACACCATGCTTTGGCATGTAATGGTACAGTGAGACACCAACCAAGAGATAAAGAATCCAGGCAAGCTGCCCAACCATTAATCAGCTCTCATGCTCTCCTTGGCTACAAATACTACTACAAAGATGACCCTATGTACTCTGAAGTCCAGTGCATGCAGGAGGATGTTGGTTATTGGTAAGGTTTTTAGATTCTGGAATCCCATTATGGCCTCCTATTTTTCCACTTGAGACTCAAACTTGTATTGACGCAGCTAACAGAGATAAGCAGCATTAGTACTGGATATGAACCTCAGCTTTACTATAGCAGCACATTTTAGCCTTTTTTTTTTTCCACTGGCTCATTTTCTTAGCCAGTGCTTGAGGATGAAAAGGTTGCTGTTCTTTGGTAGATACAGAAATCTGTCAGCAGGGTTCACTTGTCCTAATACTGACATGTGAATAAATGGGAACATTTTTAGCCTCTTAAGCTCTGACCTGCTGCACATTGCAAATGGTGATGTATCTTTGTACCACCTTTTTCCTTTTCCTCTCCCAGCAGGAAATTATTCTCTCACCCCTTCAATCCCCACACGCGCGTACACACACACACACATTCAGACAAACATTTAAGCCAAACCAACAAGGAGAGTGTATGGGTGAGAGTCTATGGAACAATGTTCATTAGCACATCATTATGAAATTCTCAGGTTGTTTCTTTCAAAGAATATAAAGTTTAACACATTCTGTACATGTTCTTGGTTTCTTAGTTATAAAGTAAACACAGTAACAAACTGTCCATAAAGCATTGACTCGTTTTAAACGCAGCCCCTTCTCGTTTATCTTGCTCAAAGTCCTCTTCCACTCAGGCGATGTACTGCAAGTGGGCATTCGGTGTATGACAGCAGAGGAAGGAAGAAAGAGGCACTTTTGATCGGCTGGTATTCTTGGACTTCCCTTTTTCTTGCGAAGGTTTATGTTCCTGACACTAGATGGTAGTGTTAGCACAGAAAACCGCTGTGGTTAGGCACTTGGCAACAAGGCTCCAAGGCAGTGCCCACTCTCTGCTATGTCATCAGAATTGGTTTCTGCCGCACTTCCAGGATATCTGCACAAGGGAGAGAAACAAAGAGATACAGCGAACTTAGAAAGCTCCTGAAAGTTGCCACAGCACCAAAAAGCATGAAGAACCGGCGATGCAATTGCAGACTGTAGCACAGTACCCCTTATCCTGCTAAAGGAATTCAAAACACAATGAGTATGTGACTTTGCCTATTAAAGTCCAACTTAATTTCTCTCCAGCTGCATCCTAGTTGAAAGATGGTAAGCCACAAATACATGCCATCATGTAGAAATGACAGCTGATCTATTAATTATCATTTATAGTAGGATGAAAACATGCATCAGACACTATGGTGTAATCTTCCAGAGAAACAAGAGGAACTGCCATTAGAGGGGATGCCAAGGGGTTTTCCTTTCTTGGAGAAATGTACCATCCCCAAGACCCTTTACAGAGACTTTTGGTTCTGAAGATGTGAGTGCAAATAATTCAACTGTTTAATGCATTCTTATAGCTTGAAGCCTGTATTTCTGCACTCAAAAAAACCTGCAATAAAGCCCACTCCTTTTGTTGGTTTCTCAGCTCCATGTTGTCCAAATGCAACAGACAGTGAACCTCTCAAATATCTGTCATAATCATGGGCATTTTTCCAAATATGGACAGTAAATCCAGCATGCTGGCACAGCAGTATGTAGGAGCATCTGGAAACTGGGTTGCTATGTCCTTTTCAAAGCTACACAGAGAACAAAGAGCATGGGAAAAGGGAGCACATGCTTAATTATGACTTAATTAAAAGGCTGTTCATACACAGCTGCACAAAAATTGATGCACAACTCCAGAGGGCTCCAGCCACACTTGTTAAGAAAGACACGTTGTGGAGTGAACACAGTAAAGGACCACAAAGAGCATTAAGCGATTCGATCATGTGAGACACAAGGAGAGGCTGAGAGAAGTGTGATAATCTAGCATGGAGAGAAGGCTCAGAGCAGAGAAAGTCTTATCAATATGTATAAAACTCCAGACATTTTAAAACATGCTTTGATCATTGCCACTGGGACTTCAGTTTCTTAGTACAGGCCTCCTAAATTACCCAAGGGAGATGAGCATCTTTCCCACTTTACCCTGCCCCATGTGTAATGCTCCCACTAGCACAAGTGCATTAATTCCAAAAAGGCACTGGAAATGGGCTCTACCCAATGTGCCAAGCTAAAGCAAACACAGGTAGTGAAAAACTGCAGATTAGAATTCTGCCTTACAGCCCAGACATTTTGTGTCCTATTTCTGTGCATCTCAATATATATACCAACTCCTGTAACTGTATGTTAAACAACTTAAATCTCAGGAAGGATGTTCAAGCTCAAAGCAAATATTTGAGCATGGAGACATTTATGCCACCCACTTAAACAAGTATTAAACGCCAGCAGGAACAATACATCTTCTGTGAACTCCAGAATGCCTATGGTGAGAGAATGAGTGAGCTTGATAACTCCAGCTAACTAGCTGTAAGATCATCAACACAATTATCATAAGGCACAATCGCATGTTTTGCTGAACCATTGTTCAAAATCCACCCTTAATTACAGAGGAGCAATTTTTACTGGAATCTGTAATTTCTCCTACATGGAAATCAATCTCTACTTACAGTGAAAGGGCAAATGTAGAAATGTTTCCTTGCTAATTATAATTTCCGCCTTTACCTTACCAGCTATGATTTCCTTCTGTGTAGAGTAAAAGCCAGTCTACTTTTGCAACAGGCTCTGAGAGCTAAGCCTGCAAACGAAGACAAGACTACTATAACCACTGTGTCTTGTGTGACCCACACAAGAAAAAGCAGGCATTGATCAAAAGCCCACAGTTCAGAAAAAACTATTCAGCAGTCACCTGCCAGATAGGAAGAGAAGAAAGAAGATTAAGTTTTTAGAGGAAGTAACAATTCTAAGGATCTTCCAAGGTTAGAGACAGAACTTTACCTTGAGCTGGAACCACAGCTTTATTCCAGGGGATTCCAACTTACTCTGGTCTAGATTTTAGAGTTCAGCAATGGTTTTGCCAGAGATCAAACTTTCTTTCCGCCTGAGAAGATTAAGGTGTGCTTCAAGGAGTAGGCACTAGCAAAGTCTGTGTCAAAGAATTTGCTACTATGTTTAGACACAGGAGACAGCACTTAATCACTGTTGTTTTCTCAGTTTTCAGAATTATCTCAAGAGTTCCACAGGCATCCTCACTCTGCAAGCTGGATCCTTTTAAAGGCCAACAGGCTTGCTGATTAATGAAGAGTTCAAGCAGACCAATTGTTTATTGTAGTCCACCTGTATTTGTAGGCAGTCAAGAGTTACTTGGATGAGAATCAAGACTTCATTAACTAACTGTAGATTGTAAAATCCAACTTACTGTGCTATCCTAGCTCAGCTGAACAAATGCAGAGTTGGCTTTCATCAGTGTAGTAATTGACATAGCTGGACAAACAACATAGGGGACTCTGATGATTTATGGTATGACACACAAACATCATTATGTCTAGTTAAAGACACTGGACACCTGACAGATTTACAGACATCTTGCCTAACTCTGACCAGCCCAAGCAACTTAGACTGAAACCAAATCTAAGAGTCAAAACTGCCAAAGGAGGTCACTCCAAATTCCAGAGCTGCCTTTCTGTAACATTCCCACCCACAAGTCTTGCTACAACTATTGATGTCGGTGGATGGGCTTACAACAAGTTGCATATACTACCGAGATGGATGAACTTTACAGTACTAAAGCAACTAGTGTTCCTCTGGGTGTTTGTTAGTACAAATTACCAACTTGCCTGAACCATCATGGAGCAAAACCAGCCCACAGCCAAAGTACAGGTTGATACCCTTCTACTTGTTCATACCGATTTGCTGCTAGTCAGCAAATGAGGTTTGTTATGTTTCCTTACAGAGAAATACATTTTTCTTTGTCTTAATAGAGGAATCCCCTGATACAGAAGACTGTCTAGGAACTAAAAGACTCCCTGCTTATGTGTAATGCATGCTAAAATTCACCTGTTAAAATCCGATGCAATGGCAAAGTGATGTAAGTTAAGTGTGCATAGAGTAGAAAGTTTTCATCTGTTCTGTTCAGCTTCAGCCACGAGCCCACCAGAGAGCGTCCTGTTCCGGATAAGGACCGCGACCTCAGATTTGTTGCATTGTGCAGATCTGCAAAGGCAAGACAGCAAGTTCAAGGTGACTGTTGTACTTTCTGTGCTTCATTGGAACACTCCTGAAAGTCAAGGAAAAAAAGGGAAGACAAAAGGAAAGCCTGCTATTCATTCTCTAGAGGTAAGTCACATGCAGGACACTACTACTACTATTTTTCTTTAAATTAGTAAGATCTTGCCTGACATTTACTATTTACAACTGAAGCTAATGAACAGAATCAGCACCTGGAAGCACTTGTAAGCAGCCAGGACAGGAAATGAAATGCTACAGCATTGCACAAGCAGAATCCTAACCTATACACAAAATAATAGAATATCCCTAAAATTAATAAGTTACTCATGTAGAAATCCATCAGTGTTAACAGAATAAAAATTGTTTCTTACAAAGAAAATTGACATCTACCAGACAGGGAAGAGTCAGCATTAATATGCAGATGTTGAAGTGAACAACTCTGGACAAGAGTGATCCAAGCTCTGGGATTCATTTGTTTAAAACTAGGTCCTGATCCAAAAAAAGAGTTCCTAGCAAAGGAAGGATACATAACAGCAGCTACTCTAACTGTGGGAGGAAGGAGGTTATTCCCTCCCCCCACACATTACCACTATGCCAAGAGCATTGTGGTCATCAGGCAGAAGAACCTGACTCTGGTAGCTAGGATAAGTATAATTCTCTTGCTGTTTCACACTTGCACACAGCAAAAGTAAGCAAAGTGGGTCCTCATCGGCTGTTCCTGTTGAGAACAGGTCTGTCTGCACTGGAGGCAGCACAGGCCAGACCAAGGACACTGCTTATTTTTCACCTTTCATGAAATTCATCACTGGGATGCCCTCTCCAGACAAGTCTGTTTAGCTAATACTACTTCTCTCACCTCCACCATCATCATCTCTGAAGAACTCCTCACTGTCATTTGCCGAGTGGGATTTTTTCATCTCAGCAATTCGATTTCGGGGCACTTTTCTCTTGAGGGATGGAGAGAAAAAGGACGGGCGATTGTTGCGTTCTGGGGTTGGCGGTGTGCTGAAAGAAGTGACCTGAAAGGGAAATAAAACAAATCCTAGAGGAAGTTCTCTTTGAAAAGTTCTAATGATTTTAAGTAAGAAATAATCAGTTTCAAATATGTGCCATGAGGCAAATAAGAATCATGACTGGCATCTAGCTGGAAGGTTTATCAGCGTGGCCAGAAAATGTCAACTGAAGAGTCATCTCAGCTTTGAGATGCTCATCAAGATGAAAATGTTCTGATGTTTCATCAACCTCCACTGTTACAAAGTCTCTCCTGAGCTGATGACTTTTAAGAAGGATTTATAGCCATGAAAGAAGAAAATTAATAATTTAGGCACCAAGAACATCAATTTTATTTTTGCATGTTGAAATTCAGGAAACTCAATGTATTGCACACACTCAAATTGCGCATCCTCATTTCTTTGGCAAACACAAGGTAGTAGTTTCCCTGCTTAGAAGGATGTCACATGGGATCACTGTGAAAGGCCACAGTGTCTCTGTGAAGCAGGGTCACAAGGCAATTACTTAGCCCAAGATCCTGACGCGAAAGTGAATTCAATGTACAATTACATGTATATCGTATTTCAACAGAGGATGGGAAAAACAAGTTGAGATGCCTCTGATGATTTGGTCAGTTCAAGTGATGACTAACACAAGTATATAACTGTCTATGGCAAAACACAGATTAGGGATGAAACTATAAAGACACCCTTCCTTCTCAGCAGTAGTTGCTTTTGAGTAAACCACAATTATAGTCAACCATACTTATTTCAGAAAGAACTGAAATGTAGTGCTTATATACTGGTTTTGCTAGTAATATTTTAGTTTCATCTCAAATGAAAAAAAATAAATAGGGATATCTACTTTGCCAATTGAGGTAATTTCTATCTCATCTTTCTTTCTTCACAGCTAATTTCACAAGCCCATAGCTATCCCTGAGGTGACACCTGATACTGCTCATCTTTGTCCATACAAATGAAGAGGGAGATGACATGTGAGTGAGGATGACAGGCAAACAGGTTGGTGTTGCTCTGCAGAAAAACATTGTGTTGTCCCTCTATCATTACTGTTAAAAGAAAAAGAAGCATTCCACCATCCAAATAATCCTCTCTTTAGTGCATTTTTTTTTTTTTTAATTCTGTAGCCATTTCATATCACACCTGGAGAGAAAACCAGAAACATACAAATCATCATTACAGCCATTAGCCAAAAGCAGCAATCATACATTATCAAATCTATTGTGACATTTTCCAGTTGACACTGGAATTCTTGGAGCCAAATGTTCAGGAAGTCCCTCCAGGCCTGATCTACTATAGAGATACAGCCAGGAGAGAAAGCAAGCACACCCCGTTAAAGAGCTCTGTGCTGGCAGCTCATTTTGCCTCTTAGGAAGCCAGAAACAAAAATCATACAGCTTGTATAGAGACATTCAGAAAGAGCCCTGAAGACCTTTAAATTTCTCAACATAGCTATCGTACGCACAGAAAACTATACTATAATCCATCAGGAATCATCCATCCCAGGTCAGGACATATCTGTGTAGGTATTTTGAAGATGCTGCCTAATCCCCATTAACGAAGTAAAATGCCTCTATGGAAATAACACACAGGACTGAATAAGGGTGAAATCAGCATCTATGGACTGATTCTATTGCCATTTTACTGCAGTTGCATTAAAACTAAGCAAAAATATGGTACTGCCTCTAAATCTGTATTCTTTGCTTTAATTTTATACAGGCTTCACGTTTGCAGCCTTCATTAGTGACAAAATCTAACAGTACCGTTTCCTGTTAAGGTTAGAAAGCAACCTATGTAATATACAAATTCTACATGTATAGGTAAATCCCATCTTGTACAGAAATGGAATTCATTAATTTTCATAGAAAACAGGCGGAATCATCATTTTCCCTGGCTACAACATTGCTGTTGTTTCAACAAAATACTCCTCCAGAAGTATGAATCATCCAGTCATCTCTGTATTTAGCATGTGCTCAAGGAAAAATGAGCTAAAAATTCATCTGCATATACTGAGCGTGTTCAAAATACACACAGGGAAACCCAAGTTCAGAACCCTAATGTAAGTTAATCCCAGCTTCTGTCTGTCTACTGGCTTGGGAACAAAATACATTCATGGTTAATCTTAAGTCAGTATTTCCATCCACTACTTACTCTCTCATGCACTGGGGATTCTGGATTTGAATCTTCTTCTGTCCCATACGGTGAAGTGTCACCAGTGGAAACTCTACTCACTGCCATCTCCGCATGTCCTTTCCCTTGTGGCCCTTTCATTCGGACAAACTCCATGTTGTTGTATTTGTAAAAGCCAAAAGACATTCTTTGAGCCATCTTAGCTGCAACACTCACCTACAACACATCAAGACAGGAGAGGAAGAAGATGTAACATCACCTCCATGTTNACTCCAGCATCTCATCTTTACAAGTCCTGATAAAAGTTTTATTTGCCTTTTTCCTTTTTTCTCAAAAAGGAGACTAAAGAGCAAGGAGCAGCTCAGGAATATATTGCAATTTGCTGGTTTTTTTAAAAAAAAAAAAAAAAAAGAAAAAAATGTTATCAAAGTTATCTAAGAGTAAGTAAAAACCATAGTGAAAGGCAAAAATTTACTGGACCATGATCATTATCTGGATTCTTGAAAAGCCTGTTAAGCACAATCTGAAGTGATGTCCAAAGGGGAAGCAATCTTACAGATACAAAAACAGAGGCTCAGAGAAGAATGAACTCCTTCAGCTATCTAAAAGAAGGGAGTTACCCAGTGAAACCCTGAGATAAAAAGGTTTTCATCCAGACACACACAACGTGCCAGATCACAAGAAGCCACATGCACAATTCAACACAGCCTGTGCAGGGACACTCATTTGAGTCCAAAATGCAATAGACGTACACACACAATGCTTCAAACTAGTGAAGTACACTGCACAATTCTGGCACTATGTGGTGGCAAGTCAATTCAGACGTTTGTGTGTCCACATTGTCAAGGGCAAAGCTTGACAAACCAGCCTCCATGTACAAGTAACCTACATTGCACTGCTCGCCTCAAAACCCTGACAGCTTTTGAACCCTCTCAACAGACAGATGGCCTCAACTTCCAGTTAACACAACTGAACTGAAAACTGAACTGAGAATGGAAAAAAGGAACAAACCAATATGAAAACAGTCAAGATTTTGCCAAGTGAAACAAGTAGGACTTACCCATAATTTTAAGTGGCTTATCACAACTTTCAGCAGTTTATAGCCTGAAAGGGCCAAGATGCTCATCATGTAACACAAATCATATTGCTCTAAGAATTACAGAATCATTTAGATAGTAGAAGCTATCTAAGATCCTGTAGTCCAACTGCTATTCCATTACTGCCAAGTCCACCACCAAAACATGTCCCTAAGGGCCACATCTACACCTTTTAGATACCTGCAGGGATGACAATTCCATCACTTCCCCGGGGCAGCCTGTTCCAGTGCTTGACACCCCTTGTGGTGAAGAAATTCTTCCTAAAACCTAATCTAAATCTTACAAAGAAAATCGAGTAACCTTCAACAGCATAGACAGATTGCTTCTATTCTGTCAAAAGAATGGTCAAATTTCAATTTTTACCTTTGGCCTTAATTGAGTATTTGAAGTGATAACAACGTAAAGTAGCTGTGTGGTCAAACAGGACACTCCTAGGTTAATAGGTGGCTTTGACACATCAAATCCTGTGTTTCCACTACAGGGCTTTCTTCTTACATTGTCTTTAGAGATTCTGCATTCTCATGTATTTTCATAACCCACCTACAGGTTTTGTGTATTGAATTTGGAGCTAGAAGTGCTGGCATTTCATGTTTCTGTAGAAAAGCAAAGAATGCTTCTTTGTGTGGCAGTGAAACTACAGTGGTCTTCAGAAAATAGCTGTTAAGTACAAAACATACAAAAGAAAACATATTTTACATAAACTCTGGTAACTACCTTGCCGTAAGTTCTCCATATAAAACACACCTCAAGTAACTAGAAATATCTGTGACATTTCACAAAAATGAAGGGGCACCCAGAACAAAGTTATCTGGACCCATTCCTGTGTCACATTCTTGACTGCTTACAAGCTCCACTACTTCATTCCTTTTGGCAAATGCCAGAGTAATATATCCTGATCTGAATACTGTCAGCTGTCTGAGCCAAAAGCCTTACTTTTCAGAAAGACAGACTACAATGCAGATGATAAACAGTACAAAAAGCTAACATACTCAGCAGCAAAGAAAAACTGGTCAAAGTATCACTGTTGCCAAGGATGCTGTCTTTCAGAAGCATCTTACCCTGTTGTCATAGACCTTCTTGAGTGCTTCATAGCGGATAGACCCCTGAAAAATCACCCCTTGGAAGGTGTTGCTTTTGTCACTGGCCACCAGCTCCACGCAGACCATTTCTCCTTCTCCCACAGTCATGTCACTGAAAACCTGCCAAAGATGCAAGACGAAACACTTTAAGGCAAACTGCAGCTGCTAAAGTTCAAATATATTCAGATTCTCAGGATTTCCCTTAGGCCCAAAGCAGTTTCAACATAAGTGGCGGAAAGCAAGGCAGCTGTATGCCCCCCCCCAGCCTTTAAAAAAAAAAAAAAAAACAACCAGACTTCAGGTAGTGCACACTGTGAATCATGTGTTGAGATAAGCAGCTCTCAAATTAGCCTGTCTTGCTTCAGTTCATCATAAAGACAGATGCCAAAATCCACCTTTAAGCTCAGATGTCAAACGTTAAGGAAACAAGAAGGTCAACTAAAATTAAAACTACTAGAAGATAAGCTCAATTAGCCAAAAGTATTTGTTCAAAAGGTACAAGAAAACAGCCGATTCAGGCAGAAAACTGGATAGGACAAAACTCTGCTGCTGCAACAAGGAACTCACCTCTTCAAAGCTGTCAATCATGAAGAATATGTTGGGGTAGCTGATTTTTGACTCCTCTCCTTTACTGTCCATTGGGTGTTTGCTAGGAGATGCAAACACTTGCTGAGAAAGATATGGGGGAAAAAAGATACATCTCAATTAAATGTACTCAGGAATGAACGCACTGGACAGAAGGCAAATAATACCAGAACACCACAGTCCCACACTGTTCAGTCAGCCAATGTTTTCACTTACACCAGAGATGTTGGACAGCCTGCAGGCAAAGCCGAACTGCTTTCTGACTACAGCCTGTTTTGCAATAGTGACAAAACTTGTGAAATCCTTGAATTTTCACATGCAAGTTATCAAATACCAGTTGCTCCACAGTAAATGTCCCTGTGGGTACCTGACCTCTCACCATCCTATGGAACAGCTAAGGTTCATTAGCAGAGAAAACCACCTTGAGCTGTCTTTAAGTTACTGCAATGTGCTGCAAAGTAAAAGCACACACAGCAAGAAAGTTACTGTGGAGTAGCTGACCTAGCACTATTTGTTACTGTTTGCTTAGTGCCACAATGAGATCAACGTCACTCAGTAATGAGAAGCATAGCCCTCAGCAAGACAAGCATTTGATTTCTCAGCCTCATCTTCTGCTTCTGTTTCTTTCTCTATCCACTGTGCTTCCTCTTGCACGTTCTTCCCTTTGATGCAGTTCCTGAACTCCTTTGGTCACATCATTTCTCAAAACAACTTGTGTTTAAATAGCTGAAGGCTTTAGATTTTATCATTCCAACAAGATTAACAAGCAGGTAAAGAGGAAGAAGAATTCATACCAGGTAGCTTTATTTGCTTCCACCTCTGTTTGCAAACAAAATTCGGAATTAAAGAACCTGTCAAATCTCACTACATTGTGAATGTGCCGAGACTGTCGGGCTTGTCATCCTCTTGCTACAAACTACTCTACACAATCTCATGAGAAATTGCTTTTCTTTAGTTGTATTTACGAAGCCTACATGCACATTTAAATATAGGTTATTAAAAAGAAAGGTTGCTTCATGACAAGAAACAACATTAGATAGCAACAAGTTTCTGGCTGCATACCTTAGGTAATCTCCTGGTATGAACAAAATACATTTGTTGTAGGTCTGGAGTAGCACAGTAAGTCCTATGCCTGGATAGGACTTGCTGTCCCAGTGCTCAACACACGGCTGCACACTGACAGGATAATAAATGCTTTCTAAAGCAAGAACCATCAGAGTAGTAATACAGGTCCAAAATAGTTGGTTCAAAAACCAAAAGGCTTTGTTCATTTAAAACTGAGCCTCAATGGTGCATGTTACAATGAGATGCTCTACTGCAAACATGCTTTCCACAGTATATAGAATTGCCTTTTCTCTCTCCATAGATCAGCTTCATGATCCTGAAATATTACTAATATGTACTGGTAAGTTGCAATGTGTGCTGAGTTTCTCCCAGAAAAGGGAAGACAAAAATTCAGAAGCAGTCTCACATTCCTCTAGGAATGAGGAACAGAAAACCTCCTCCTTACTTTGAACAATGCTCATAGGCAGTGAGGGCAGACCCCCCATCTTCCTAGTTTTCAAATCTTCACTTTAAAGATTCTTCTCAAAAAAATTTTGCAGAAGTTAATTGGGGGTGTTTCCACTAGCAAACAGTGGAAAAAGCAATAAGAAATAAAAGGCCTACATCAGCATTGTAATGTGGTGTCTCAACAGCACCAGGAGAATTATGCACCTAGCTAATGCAAATTGCACATACAATAATCAGTGTTGCTAGTTTTGTCTGTGGGCAAAGCAATGCCTCTTTCAAAATGGTAAAACAAAATTAATGGATTAAAGAGCATTGGTTTATTTTAGGTAAAGACATACAAGCAGCTGAATGAGCTAAAGTAATGGAAATGTCTCGGAGGAACAGCCATTTAAAGGCAACAGGAGCCTTCAAAAGAAGGATTTCTGCCAACTAAGAGATGTTACTGCAAGATCTGCTGGAAACTGATTGAAGAAGTCCAGCATTTCTTGTTCCTATCCCCTCTGTGCTTATAACTCTGTCTCCTCCACTATATTAAACTCTGGATTAACTGTATGCTGCACAGAAGCAAATGCTACAAGCCTTTGGTATGGAAACAGAAGAAATGAGCAGTTTTAGAGAGAAAGCAAGAGTCTCAAAGTAATAAAAAGATAAACTGATAATCAGTAAGCTGTCTACCATTCAAAAGCCCTATATTACAGATACACCCTTACGGATTCTCATAACTGGTCTCATGAAATTTCAGGTTTACCCTCTGACTGGTTAATAGTTGGGCATACTCCTCCCTCAGCACACACACTCTCCATCCTCCACCCAAAATCCCGTAGGCAGAGATTATAAATCTTGAAAGCATGCAGAGGTCTTTATAACATTTTAAGAGGAGTTATAAAGGATATTTAGATGCCTGGCAGGAAATATCACTAAACAAAGATTTGAGATGCTTCACAAGAATGCAGCTGTCAGATCCCAGCCTGAGAACCACAGCTCTGGTTTTGATATGATTTTTAGGATTAGGCAATACTGCATGCCAACCTCTTATCTACAGTAATAATATAGTAATCTCACCTGAGATTTCTTCTTGTGAATATGAATATCTCCTCCATCGGAACGCGTGCACACAGCACATGTTACTACATAATCCAACTATAACAGAGCATCAGATAAAGAAATAAAGGTTTAGTTAGAAAAACAAAGCATTCATGTCTGTGAAGTAAAAGACATTCCCTCTTCATTTTTTTTTTTTAGCTGTTTGGCTAAAAGCCAAGATGTTTTGATATTTTCTTTATTCTTTTCACTATTCTGAAACTCCTACAATTTCCAAGCCTATTTGTTAACTCAGTGATACTGAAATTTTTTGCACAGATGCTGCTTAAGTGCACAACCTGTGGCTAAAGAAACTTCTGTGAATACTGTGTAACACTGGCTTACTGGTCAGCTACAGGAATGAGCATCACACACACACAAGCACATTTTAAAGTAGAAATGGAAAAGATAACCTCCATCAAAAAGAGAAAACCAAAAGCACTAATGAACACAAGCAACACATTAGAGAGGTCAGAAACCACTGATGTAGCCTACCAAGCCACCTGAAAACACATGTAAGGAGCAAGTGCAATAGCTCTGGACAGCAATGTCCAGCTGTAGCAGCATCTCTGAATTCTGACTGTAGCAAATGGATTCTGGTTTTATTGAGCAAACAATGGTGGAAGCTGCCCTGTGCAGAGAAGTTCTGCAATGAGACTTTTGGGAGGAAGTAGAGAGAATGAAAACAATTTATTTTCCAGGATGTGTGCAATGAGCCAGCAGTCTCTTCTGAGATCATCAACAGAACTTCTAAGGGATCTCAAATGACTGTCGGAACATTCAGCTTCCCTAAGCACCAATGTAACATATGTAATAACTAAGCAACCTATGAGTTAATTAAGGAAATAATTTGTGCTAGCTTCGTATTTCCACCAAGAGCAACAAAAGTTTTATTAAACTTCTAATGAAGAGCAGCAAAATCCCAGTGTAATGCAAAGGACCTTTACTGCACTTCCACCTAGCACTTCCCTCTCTTAAGCTGTACAAGTACTGTGAACTCTAACAGAAATGTTGCTTGTCTAACAGTCTCATTCACTCTCAAAAGCTATCAAACTTGACAACGCCTTCCATTTTGCCAAACTTTGTTACAGAGCATAAAATTTAGCCCAAATTTGTTGGATATATTTAAAGGGTTTTGAGGAAAGCTATTAAGGCTCTACTGAAAAATAGCAAATAACTCAGGTCCTGTTCATTTAGACACTGAAAGGCAAAATTAAAGCTATGTTTTCTTTACATGCTCCAGAAGTACTTAAATCCCTCAAGCTAGGGAGGAAAGGGGACTGACCAAAGCTTACCCTGAAACCTCTCCAGCATAAACAGCCTGTAAAAATTAGATAAGCATCACTGCTACCTTCTGCAGGATGAGGTTCAAGTAGACACTCTCTTCCCAGTCAATGTCGGGGTCACCCAGGCCAGGAAGCTTCTTAGAATCTCTCCGGTAAACTTCAACTTCAACCTGCTAAGAAAATATCACAAATCCTTGAAAGATATTACTTAAAGATACCTATATGCAAACATAAATTGACACCAGAATCTGCCTGTTGTGGAGCTTCCGGCTATGTTTTTCTGTCAGAATTGGATTTGGCTGACCATGCAAGGTCAGCCCTCATGGAAGGCTCTGTGTGGAAGCAAAGCTGGGGATGTGAAGGGGATGTGAAGAACAGGTGAGAAAGGCAGGTCTGTGCAGGGGAATCTCAGTTACGGACAGCAGCTTCATTTATTTCTCATTGCAGGTATGTTTTAGCAAATATTAAATTAATAAAATCAGGATACATACACATACGTATTTTTCTTACCACAATCCCTTGGAAACGAACATATCACTAGATTAATGTTCAACATCATCTAGCAGGTAGCTGTTGCATGTTCCCCATTGGGATGGGAATCCCTGGGAAGACAAAGTCCGCTAATTAATGCCTTGCAAAGGACATTTTGGTAACCCTTCTGTACTGGGTTTATGTGGCAAAGTTTTGGTAGCAGTGGGCTCCAGGGCTGGCCTCTGTGAGAAGCTGCTAGAAACTTCCCCTGTGTCTGATAGAGCCAATGCCAGCAGCTCCAAGATGGAGCCACTGCTGGCCAAGGCTGAGCTCATCAGCAATGACAGTAGCACCTCTGGGATAATGTGTTTAAGAAGGGGGAAAACTGCACCACTGCAGCCAGAGACAAGGGTGAGAATGTGAGAGAAACAACTCTGCAGACACCAAGGCCAGTGAAGAAGGAGGAGGAAGTGTTCCAGGCACCAGAACACATTCCCCTGCAGCTCGTGGTACAGACCATGGTGAGGTAGCACACTTAACAGATGTCAAAGCTATAAACTATCTTGACACAATACCTCAAAAGGCATTTTTTCCTCTGTGTTTGTGAATACAGTGACAAGTTGACAAAACTGTAAACAAGCAATTCATGAAACTTTTTTGCCTTTGATCAGGGCAGAGAACAAAGGGTGGTGCTCGTCTGCTAGAAAACAGATTGTCACCAAAGTCAGAATACATGAAAGAAACCAAACAGAGTAAGATTCAGCCCTATAGCAAGTGTGCATTTATTTCAACTCCTCTGGAAAGACCAAAAGATAAGGAAGAACAGTTAAAAAGTATTTCAAGACTGACACTATGATCAGATACCAGGATAGCCAAACACAGTGTTTTCTATAATGCATTTTTTTAATTCACAAATATCTGTTTAAAATGCCCATAGACTCAAACATCATTATTCCTTTATTTTTAAAGCTCCTAACCATGAATTTTTCTATAGGCAACAAAATAGCACAAATTAATGAAAATTACCACAAAAAGCTAATACATCCTTCCCAGCTGAAGGAAAGAATCCAATCTAAATTCATCACCAAATACAAGTGATGTTTGCACTTTCATGCCTAAAAGCACAGAAAGATCACATTCGCAAGATTCCAGAAATACCCTGTGAAACAAAAGCCTTCCCTGTCTCTGAAGGCACAGGGGGAGGACCAGGTAAAGGCAGGACTGAGTAATTGCAGGGTGCAACTCCAGCTCTAAGGTCAGGGTAAGCAAGACCAAATGCTCAGCAGACACCACCTTGCCGCAGAAAAACACACTCCATCAGAGATCAGTGTGATCACACCAAAGCCATTTATTCCAAAGCATCTACCCTTTTTATACTGTTATCTGCACCTGCTTTCAATAGCTTGCTGTATTATAATCGGACACATATACAATAGCTAGCTGGATTAATTCAATAGTTTGCTGTATTATAACTGGATACTTGGTGTATTATACTTGAATACATATACAATAACTTGCTGTATTAGTGGATACATAATCAATGGCTTGCTGTATTAGGATTGGATAGATACACAATGAAGCACACAACAAACAGTTACAATTGGTTAAATTAAGCGTATGGGAACCTAGCTTGTGAAGCTTGCTAACAGTGCACTATTGTATCTTAGCACATTCCAGTTTCTTCTCATCTTGCTTGCACTGTTACTATTGCTTCTTTACGCACAGCTTTCTTCATCCTCGGTTCATGTCGAGCTCCACATGGGCACTGGTTGACTTGGGAATGTGACCATTCTTTGCTAAAAATCCATCCACACCACCTCCCTCTCTTCTGCCTCCATATCCATGGAACCTTTATTTTAATGCAGGCAGTTTAATTGCTTCTTAACAATAAAGTTAAGATTTTTGCAGGAATCAGCCACTAATTTTTTCTGCTGGTGAAATAAATTCACACACCAAACTACTTTTCCCCAGCAATTACAAAGCCATTGCACAACAACTCTTCCACAACCCTGTCACAAGTAACAACAGAAAAAGGGCCCTTCTTCAATCAGTTTTTCCCTATGCACTAATTTACAGTAGGATTCCTGGGTGATACAACCTGTGAGTTTTAAGGCATGGTGGACTGTGAATCACCACCATGGCTGTTCTCCAAACCAAGTGCTTAAGCCACACTCTATTACAAAGGAAAATAATTTAGGCAGTTTAAGGAATACAGTTTTTTTGCTGGACACAAGGTATAAATCTCTATTCAACAGGTCAAATCAGGCACAACAGGAGTGAGTGACCCCTTCCCAGAGAGAAAGGAGCCATAAGCAGCCAGATGCAACAGAGGCAGCACTCATCAAACCTCAGAAAGACGGAAGATGGACTTCCGAATGCTATGGCACTGGCATCTGCTGGACATGTTTTGCAGCTCCTGCCCAGGTAAGCATCCTTGGTAGGCACTGGAGAAATGAATCAGCCTTACTCACAATTATGGTAGTAGTTACACCAAGAAACCAGCACTTGCTACAGCACCCAGTAGTTTTGAATGCCTTACTTTCAACACCATCAAATGATCTGCTTTATAAAACACAATGAGCCCTCACCATGATGCTCTAACAAGCAACACCACCGTTCCCTACCTGACAATGCTTCACAGTGCAGGCACCTAAATTACAAATAACCTTTAGAAAAATCCTCACCCCTTATCTCTCACAAACACCTTTATCTGCAACATCTGTCACTCATTTCTAAACAATTCTTCTAGAAATAAAAAAGGTATCCATAATGCATCTCAGCACTTTCCAGGGGCTCAACTTCCCATGTGCTCTAGGTCACAAATTAATCTCAGCTACCCTTTGCTGCCATGGTGCTGGACATGTGAAGGTGGCCATGCAATATAATGTGAAATAGATCAATAGGCTCAGTTCAACCCTTAGCAAATGATCCCACTGTCATTGGCACACTGTGGAGTCGCAGGCAGGGCCAAGGACATAAGAAAGACTGAGGCTGATTCAATTCAGACCCTGCAGCATTAGTCAGTAAAGGAGGAATCCAAATCAATCATTAAAGATAAAATTTTTAAAAATCTCATGCAAACAACTTTAACCACAAATTTTCATCATTCTATACACCTTAATCACTAGTGTTTAAATCAGCAATTGAGATTTCTTAGTAGGCTGACCATCTACGTCCCAAGGAAGCTTGCTCAGCATCACTACACTTATCTTTCTGGTACTATGTACAAATGGCATATATGCCAAGAACGGAAAAAACAAAACCTGAAACCTCATAAAGTCTCATTACTCATGCTCGTTATGTGCAAAAGATGTAAGATCACATAAATACTGTATAAAGAGTGGATTTAGCTGTCATCAAGGGATTTTCCTCATTTAAATCCCAATCCAAAAACAAAGGGTAAGTACCAGCCTTTCATATTCACTTTTATATTCAAGTGAATAATTTCAAGTGAATATAGGCATTTGGGATTGACAGCATGGGAAACAAAAGACCAGAGTGTACACTGTTCTGACCTTTAAGTACTCAGACATCAGCAAATAGAAGTGCTGTCAAAATCACAACAATGTCCCAGTAACAGAAACCATTATGTGAGTTTATACTACGCCAGTGTTGACAGTGCTAAGAACAACACTTCCTAAATGAAGAGAAACACCTGCTTTACTGAAGTGTTGCCTGATATTTACATAGAAATCACAATGGTAAATGTAGGCCTATTTTTATAAATGTATATAAGAATATATTTAAAATATCAACCAGTAAATAAATAAGAATTTCTTAGTATACCTCATGCTTTTCATCAGAAAAGGTTTTTTGATATTCTAGAATTAATTCATGTTGTCATGTTTGGCCTTCTGGAGTTAAGAAATGATAGGGCCTGGAGAGCATGCTGGATTCTGGACACCTGAGTTCTCCCATGAAAACACACCTGTCTCAGCCACAGATCCAGGAGACACTGGGTTTTTTCCAGGTCTTCTGCTGATTCACTTGGCCATGCCTCTATGCTTGTTTATCTGGCTTTAGATTACATGTGCCTTTCTGCAAGAGTGAAAGTTTATTAATAGAAAGAACTATGCAAATACTAATTATTTATTCCTAGTGAAATCCAAAAGCCAGACTGGATATTTCCACATTCAAGTGAAGGTGATGACTCTTCTACAGTTTCAGCAAGCTGAAATCCATAATGTCACCTTCATAAAATTTTCACAGGGTTACTGAAATGAGGCTCTAAAGGAATTACATGAGCTAGGCTGATCTCCTACATGCCACAGGCTTTTTAACCTGCTACTTCTTCACAAAACCCAGTTAATCACATTTGATTAGACAGTGCCTGGGAAAATACCTTACTTTGAGGACTCTGTCCAATGATTAATCATCCTCTTGGCTGAAAGCGTGCAACTTTATTTAATTCAGCTGCTTTCCTTTGCAGGCTCTGGTTCTCATCATGCCTATTTTCACTGTATTAAGAAGCTCTTTAATACTCAGGTGGGATTTGGTGTATTTTTTTGTTTTGTTGGGTTATTTTTTTGATCATTTATAATCGGACAGATAAACCAGACAAAATTTCTTTAGGTGGTCTCCATGCCTCTCAGCAGGGCATCTCTGCAGAATTTGTGCTCCTTTATCATCCATACTGTGGTTTTCTGGTATGGGCAAAGTGCTGGCGTGCACTCTTACTGTTCCCCGAGGAATGCACTTTTTCTGATCAGCAACACTACTGCATGCTAAATAACTTGCACTCTGTGTCTTGCCTGTCATGTCCAGAGCTTGTGTGCATGCCTGACACTGAAGTATTGAACTATACTAATAAATGGATCCACATTTCCTAAGGACCAGGCTGCGCAGTCTGATGGTCATGCCCTCATCATTCATACAGCACCAGTGTGTCACTCACAAATTTGAACCCACTGCAATTTTATAATCCTGGTCACCAACACCTGCAGAGTCCCCTTACAAACACCTTCACCTGACCTTGTCCCCACCTTCATACAACACCTTGTACTGAAAGCCAATAGAACGCATGTGTCAAGTTATGCACATACAGTTGGAACACTTTTATCATAAAACCCAGAAAAACCCATCTAAATACTCCAGTCTAGATTCAAAACCTTTGTTCTGGATACTTTTTCCACCACACTTATTTGCTCCCCAAAATTTCCAGAACACAATCAGTCTTTTTAATTGATTATTGATATTAATAATACAAATACCAGCATATTTAGTACCTCACACACACACTGAACACCTCTCACTGAGAACAGCAATAATTCTATATAGCTCCCAAGGCATTATATAGATCCCAAGGCATTAGAGCTGTTTGATGAAACCATGTGAATAGGAAATCCCCTTGTTTGCACTGCTTTGCACATAAGCCTTTGAAAAACTCCTGAAAGGAAATCTACAGTGGAAATCGATAGAGGCTATCAGCTGGGCAGCACAGAAAACCTGGGGTAATAGGAACAGGGTCTGCAAGTGGCACTAGTTTGTTGGTATTCAGAAGCCATCAAAAAAAAAAAAAAAGCAGATTCTGATTTTCTGTTAAATAGAAATCTAATGGGGCTAGGGGTAGACCTGGTCGTAGCACCACTCTTTGGGGTTTTTTCAGACCGTAGCCACTAAAAAAAATAAAGGTAAAAGGAAGGAGGTTGAACATGAAAAGGTAGAGGAAGAAGATAGAGTGAAAAAAATTCAGACTTTTTCCACAATAGAAGTTCAGTGAGAAAATACTCTTACTGTCTCCAGAGCCAGCTCAATACAGAGTCTGAATTTTTATCTTTAGGATTTTACACTGACAGGTTTGGTTCAAAAGATCAGGAAAAATAAGGGGAAAAAAACTTTCTTTCACAAACTAGTCCATCCTTTACAAAAGCACTGGCCAAAAGAGCTAATGTCCTCCTTTCCCATGCTTCAGCTCCACTCCCAAACACACTCCTACCTTGTTCTGCTCATTTATTGTGCATTATCTGCCAACTACTCATTTTACTTCCTCCCACTTTAACAATCTCTTTTCAGCACTGAGGAACCTTTAAGTAAATGGTGTAACCCAGACAAATGTTAACAAAGCAAATTGGTATTAGCAGCAGCATAGCATGTCTCCATTTTCTAGACAACTTAGTCTTGAACACCTGATGTTTTGTACCTCCACAGGCACTTATATAAGCACCTAATCACATAGCTGGGATTTCTGTGTGGCATCCTGTCCCCTCATCCCAGCAACTAAACCCACAGCAATAGGAAACCCTTAGAACTTTCAGAGTATCATTTAAAGATGTAGCAACCCTGAGTTTTGAATCAGTCTCACAACTATTTCAATCCAATTTAATACACTGGTGCTGGGAAAGGAAGAGTTACATTGATTTTTGCATCTAAAAAAGTATAAATAAATCAATTAAGCTTCATGACCCTGTTTTAATGCAGAGCACTCAATGTTTGTCTGAACATTTATGGGTTTTTTACCAGCATGTGTCAGGTCTGAGATTAGCAGATATTAGAAGGTAAATTCAGTCTCAGCCAAGCTACCCAGTACCAGAGGAGGGTTTGTGTGCAATGATTCCCATTCATTTTGCTCTTGGGGGTAACTCATTTAAAAGAAAAGGAAACTTGGAAAATAAGACCACTGCCTGAAACCCAGTGGCAACACTGTGTGACAAATGATAAAATCTGTGTCATACCTCCAGCTTTAGCACCTCCTCTAGCTCACTGGAGCAAGCACAGAGATGGACCTCCAAAAATCTGCCTGAACACACCCAAACTTTCCCTGCAGTGTGGAGCTGCCATTACAGCACCATTCACTTCTTTCGGCAAAAACCTCCCACCCCTAGACTATTGAGGCATGAGTCACTCCTTGCTTATTTGCCTTCATACTAAAATGTATGAACAACAGGATGCAAGAAGGTTATAGAGAGGTGGGTATCAGTCACTTCTCCCAGTAACAAATGACAGGACAGGAGGAAATGGCCTCAAGTTGTGCCAGGGGAGGTTTAGACTAGATATTAGAAAAAAATTCTTCACCACAATGGTTATTAAGCACTGAAACAGCCTGCCCAGCAAAGCAGTGGAGTCCCCATCCCTGGAGGTAATTAAAAGATGTATAGATGTGGTGCCTAGGGACATAGTTTTAGTGGTGTACTTGGCAGTGCTGGGTTAATGGTCAGATTTATGATCTCAGTGGTCTTCTCCAAGTTAAACAATTCTATAATTTCTACAACCTGAATTCAGAAGGAGGTATACCAGGACTCCCTGGCACTGAGATAGGGCATTTTCTCAGAACAAGAAATCACCAGAGTCACTTATTTCCAAAGAGTTGTGCCTCACATGTATTTAACAGGCTGCGAGAAGCTGCAGTAACACAGACCCGTATATAAAGCAGTATTTTTGTGTTCTGTAACAGCCTGCCGAACATCATTGTAGAATGTACACCCAGTAAGACAACATGAACGGATTCGACCAAGTCACCCATGAAAATCCATCTGCTCACTCATCCGCTTGGCATTGACAGACCTGTCTCTATTAAATGGGAGAAAATCAAAGTTGCCTGGTATTTTCTGGAGCGTGCAGAGAAGCCCTATGGGAAGTGTGCATCCCCAGCTCTGTCAACATAGACGAACTGCAGAAGGGACAATGGCATTGACAACAGACTACATTATAAGCTTTCCCTAGAATGCTTATATGTGAGAGAATATTTAAAAGGGGACAACTCTATTTAACAATGCTCAAATATACTAAAATAAAGATGACAGATCATTTCAGATGCCATACGGGAATTTCCTGGGATTATGGCTACTGTAATTTTCACTGGCAGTAACTGTAGAGAATGACAAGAAAACCCTGTAAAACAAAAATCCAATTCCCTTTTCCTGGACACTATTAATTATTCAGAAGTTGCACCTGATCCTCCTGGAACCTACTCCAGAGCCCACATAAAGGCAGTGTAATGCCCAGTAGCTATGGCAACTTCACACCCACCTTAGCTATAAAGCTGAAACAAAGCCCACTGCAAAAAAAGCAACTGTAAATTCTTTGTGGAAAAGGCAAAGATCAACTGCAGACAAAATCAG
Organism: Agapornis roseicollis; assembly: GCA_002631895.1. Taxonomy (NCBI): domain Eukaryota; kingdom Metazoa; phylum Chordata; class Aves; order Psittaciformes; family Psittacidae; genus Agapornis; species Agapornis roseicollis. The sequence goes on along the minus strand of NDXB01001758.1, from coordinate 177,381 downwards.
CCATTTTATAAAAATCTGCTTCAGTATCAATGACTTTGGTTTCTCTCCTCACAATCACTTCGTACAATCAAAACCTGACCAACCAAAAGCACAGTAAAAGATGTAAAAAGCTGACTGTAATTACTAGGGTCTCTGGATAAATCTGAACAGCAAGAAGGTACCTCAGTCAGACTCCAGAGCCTTGCAGAGGTTCCTTCAAAGGCCCAAATGGGACAAACTGTGTGCCCAACAGCAGTTGCTCATCTTTTCCAGGATGCAATTACCCAGGAAAGTCTATTCATGGCTTTGGACTGCCTCTTCTATTTGTTGCCATGAGAAATGTTGGGTTACTGGAATTTCTGCTACTAATTCATGACTTTCAAGCAAGAAACTTTGCAGCCCAGAGGCAGTATTCATGACCTACCTCTGCCAATACCATGCTGACATTTTGCTTCAACATTCAACTTGGAAGATTTACTGCAAATGCTATGTGTATTTGTCAGCAAGGGCACAGGAGGGTGTTTGCAAGTAGAATAAGAGCCTTGGAGAATGGCAGTCGATTATCCTCTTTCATCATTCAAGTTGCAAGATGGCTGATGACACACAAAAGGTTTTACTGCAACAGACACTGCTCCTACTCCAGACCATACTACACAGGAGCAGGAGGTTCACAGGTGGCTACCATCAAACATACTTTCTAAATTGAAATGTAAACAAACTATTCGTCCTGTTTTGTCACACTTATCTGTAAAAGGGAGTGAAACCCATTCAAGCCAAAATTATGCAGACTAGACTGCAACAGCTGCAATATTTCCTATCTTAGAGAAGCCATGTCAGTTTAAATAAGCAGCTGAACTTGTTGCAAAATGTCTTCTCCCTTCCTTTCCTCTTTCTCACATCTCTTGTATATATTTAGGACTCCACAACAGCAGCAATAATGTCATGTAAATGAGGGATGCACTTTGGAAGGGCCCAGTCACAACAGACGAGACGCAAGATTAGTCAAAGGGATTTTTACAAGAGATCAGACTTATGCCTATGCCTCGCTATATTATTCTGCAACTTATTTTACCAATGTATTTAATGGGAAAGACATTCTTGCCCTCAGAAGTGAATGGCAAACTCAGCAACTTCAGAACAGCTAGGATTTCATCTCAAGATTTGCAAAGTACTTGCAACTTCTGCAAACATACCTCAAGGTAAATTTGATATTGGTGTATCTACAATAGTCTAGATTGAAATGTTTAAAAAACAGGCAAACCACTGTAACTATGATCAGATTCCAAAGGGGAATAATTACATATTCATTAATATGAACATTCACCACACAGGACCTTTTCTTTGGAACCAAAGTAATTTGCTGGATTTATAGATCTGTTTGGAGTCCTGTCACTGAAAGCCACAGACCTTGTAAGGTTTGTTAGTCTTTATGTAATAAATGTATAAAGCAACATTAATGATTATAAATCAGGTAATGAGTGTTGAGGAAGCTAAAAATAAAACATGACATTGAATAAACCATTTCTGTTTGGTACAAAAAAACAAAGGACAGTAAACCACTGCATTATAAGAATTTAATGTGTATTCTGTTGTCACTAAAAGACTCTGCCTGCAATTATGAAATTGGACATACACGTTTGGAAAAGAGCCATTACAAGGAGGATCACTAGCATGATTTGCACTACTTTTTTATTCCCAAGGATTGATATTAATTGAGGTGTTAAAAGAGGCAGTGATTTCACCATACGTAAATTTCAGCATGGTTCCAAATCACTTACACTTAGCTGTTATCAGGCAAAGAACTAGAACTCTGCTTTTCATAGTAAATTTGGCATTTTAAAGAGTAAGCTGACTAGATTGACTGCTCTCCCTTCTATGAATCAAACAGGACTAAATCCTTAAGGGAATAAGATGATCACGAACTAGATGACTTGGAAATTTTTCCTTGTGCTAACCAAGAGCTTTTACAGAGCAAGTCTCATACACCTGTGAAGGAGAGCAAAGCAGAGCTTTTCAAAGAACAAAGCTCCAAGCGCTAAAATTCCAGTCTTGTACCACTTCATTGTACCTTCCACCAATGCACAGTAACACTGAGAGGCTCAGGCTGGGGAAACAGAGGTATCTGTACCCACAGACCAGCTGACTCACAGCCTATTCACTGAACAAGCACAGTTGCAGTCTGAGCTTGAAAACCACAAAGTCAATTCACACATAGCCTTTATTCCCACCATTTCTTTTCCTTTCGATATTCAGTTCTACAAAGCTGCTCCCTCTACTCACATGGGTTTCAGTGCTGCTGTAATTCCTTACAACCTAAACTTTCTCCTGTCATTTACTGAGCTGGTTGCAGATGACAGCTTAATGACATAAGACCATCCTAAAGTCAACAATTCAGTTCATCTCAGGGTGAAAAGTGCTCTGATTTGTGATGTCCAGCCACTGAAGTTCAAGGTTAATTATGCTGCCCATCATCCCAACCCCTTTCAGAAAAGATGAGGTATCCCTGCAAACATCCCCCAATTTCAATCCATTGGCAGCCTCTCCTTCCACCCAACTGCAATTCTGGAGGAAGAACAGACTCTGGTCTATGACTAAGTCTGAGCTAAGCAGTAACCTTTAAAAAGTCAGATGCCATTTACCTCTAATGAGATAGGAGTAAAAGGCAAGCAGGGCAAACTATAGCATCAGTTAGCCGCTAGAAACAGCAGCTTCCTCCTTCAAAGACAGAAAACACCCTCCTTATAACCTCTGCGTTCTGTAGCCCCACTCATTTGAGGGCACACACCAAACTACCTAGATCCTGCACTGCCTTCAGTATTTTTTCACTGAATTCTCACTCTTTATTATTACGTAAGTTTATATCTCAATATTAATCCCATTAAAATCAATCACAGCTCTTACAAAAGTAATCAACAGGAACTCCTATCAAATGTATTCTGTTCTTTTCAATGAGCACAGTTCATTCCTTCTGGATCAGAAAGTAACAAAATCTTTGAAAACAAGGATTTAACAAGGTTACACATCTAACTCTTTCCAGTATCTGCATACTGTACATGAAGAAGCAGTAAGAAGAACAAGTAAATTATAAGACTGAGAAAAGCAAATGAGACCCACAGAATTACAGGCTAACTTCAACCAGCCATAATTGAAATTACTAAGGTGAAAATAACCCAAAAAGCCTAGTTCCAATCTTCAACTCCAGCAATTGCAGATGAGGCATAAAAAATTAAAAATAAGTGCAAGTTGCTCAAATTACAGGAACAGTCTGAACACTTGATGTTTTTCCTCAGACAAATGATGGGAAAGCAATTATATGCAAACCATAAGATACACAGGCAGCTCTGGCACCCAGAAAGCCATTTTAACTGTGGCTGAGCAAGACAAGGATGAGAGTTAAAACATGCTGATCAGTATCAGCAAACCAAGAAATCACTGTATTTGAATTATTGACAATGTAATTCTAGCTGCCACCTGATACTTTGTACTCCATGAATTGCATCAGCTTTGATTCCCCAATTCAAATACTCCATGAATCTGCTAAACTGGAGAAGGCTCAAGGGAGACCTTATATCCAGGTATTCCAGTACCTAAGAGGGCTACAAGAAGAAATCTGAAGAGGGGCATTTTACAAGGGCATGTAGTGACAGGACAAGGGGGAATGACCTTAACATGACAGCAGGGAAATTTAGATTAGATATTAGGAAAAAATTCTTTACTGTAAGGGTGCTGAGGCCCTGGAATGGGCTGCCCAAGAAAGATATGAATGCTCCATCCCTGGCAGTGTTCAAGGCCAGGTTGGACAGGCCCTTGGGCAACACTATCTAGGGGAAGGTGTCCCTGCCCATGGCAAGGGGGTGGAACTGGATCAGCTTCAGTCCCTTCAAGCCCTGTGAGTCTAAATCAGCTTTCAAAAACTGAAAAAGCAGATACATATCTGAACACTTAAGCATTATCAAACATGGCACCAGACCAGAGAGTAGCCAATATTTTCAGGTGTTACAGGTTGCTCACTGTTACCGTATTCCTGTAGTATTATTTCCCAACGTTTCTGAAGTCCTCCTTAGACATACACAAGTGCCTGAAGCAACACGTAGTGTGCTTCCTGCAGAATACAGTCAGCAAAATAAGGAAAGGCATGCTACATCAGTAACAAGGGCAGCAGACAAGGACATAGGAGAAAAAAAGATTACAAAATGTTAATGAATCATTGTATTTCAAACCATCTCTTTTGAATGTGGAAATGCATAAACTGGGATACTGACCAGAAACACAAGTGGGAACTGGTGGATAGACTAGACATTTAAATTCTAATTACTGGTGTTATTAGAGATTTGACTGCAATATTCCAGAGCTTCAATTCAATTGCATATTAATTTCTACACTGAAACCAGACATATTCATACCCCTAATAAACAAGCTGACACTGACTGTAACCCAAAGATCAAACACACAAAGTGCTGTGCTGACTGATTAGGCTTTAGGGAGCTCCAGGCTGACACTTCTACCTTTTCAAGGGTGCAAAGCCCAGCCTAGTGGCACTCTTCTGTTCCTCAAGCCTCAGTGACTCAGATATGCTGCATTTGCCATGCTGAATTATTCATTACAATTCTATCAGATGGGGAAACTGGGTCTGGGCTTCTTCCCAACAAAGTTTTTCTCTCTGCTGCGGACAACAGAGCACCTCAGCCACATGACTCTGGGCTGCCATGTCTCACTGCAATTCATATCAAATTCATTTGTGATTCTGGCTTTCTTGTCACTCTTGACTGCTTAAAAAGTATTCTTCAGAGACTGGAAGCAATAAAAGGCACTTCATTAAAAATAACCCTGCAGCCCACACCCCCTTCCTGATTCAGGAGTCTACCAACTGTGACACCATGAGGATATTTCAGCTGCTTGCTCACTTAGACACAGATTTACTTTGGAACTAGGACAGAATACAAAATCACCTCCATCCTGAATGCTCATTAGTCTGCCAGGTATGTCACAAGCATATTCTAAGTCACAGAAAGACCCATTTCTGTTTGGGCAGAGATGTTCTTGTCACACCTGCAGCAGTATTTTTCTCTTAACTTTTGCCAGGCAGTCTGACACAGCACACACAGGAAATGGAGACAGTCTTGCAAAAACTGCACTGTGAGCAGAGGCTGTCAAGTATCAGCTCCTTTATGTTCGTGTACTTAAACAACCAAACATCAACAAAATAGCATGACAAAGGATTTGAGGATAATTGTAAAAGAAAAGCCAAATCCGCATTTAAGACGTTTAGCTCCTTACAGAAAAATCGTAATATCTATCTGATAATGCCAGTGTTTCTTTTTCATTCTCCAAATAAAAGCAACATTGATGGATAAGAGAATGCTCGGGGGGGGGACGGGGACGACACCTTACTGCTCTCTACAACTACCTGAAAGGAGGATGAAGCAGGGCTCAGTCTCTTCTCCCAATTAGCCAGTGATAGGACAAGAGGTAACAGCCTCAAGCTGTGCCAGGGGAGGTTTAGATTGGACATTAGGAAGCATTTCTTCACCAAGAGGGTGCTCAGGCATTGGAACAGGCTGCCCAGGGCAGTGGTGGAAATACCATCCCTGGAAGTGCTCATAAACCATGTACATGAGGCCCTTAGTGACATGGGTTAATGGTGGACTTGGCAGCGCTGGGGTAATTGTTGGACTTGATGGTCTTAAAGGTCTTTTCCAACAAAGCTGATTCTATGTTGGCCTTCTGAAGAAGCAGCCACTGTTCCTACTCACTGCAACACCTCCACAAACTTAGCACAACAGAAGAGTTGAGGCAGAACAGCTGTCTTTCTGTACTGACTTGCACATGTTGCAATCACTGTTTGTTCCCACATACTCTCTGTGTAAAAGGAGAAAATTCATTTGGCAAAATGATTCATTTTTTGGCTGTTTATTTCTCTACTGCATTCAGACAGTGACATGGAACCGCCACTGAAGTGCACCAAACAGTTCTGGAGACATCCTGTTTGCTTACAACGGATAAACAAACAAAAAATAGCACTGCTCCACAAGGTATAACAGGAACAGCAATGTAAGATTTTATAAACTTCCATTTCTGCTGGATGCTGAGCTCAGGTTTTCAAACCTTCCAGCCAGACAGATGGTGACAGTGAATTGGAGATTCAGCTATGAAAATCCTGTGATTTTCAGTGGGAGTCTCGTGCCTGAAGTCATTTAGGTTTGGAAACTAACTGATCTTCCACTACAGCCAATATTTGTTGTGTCACAGGTTCAGATGCACATAAACATGTAAACGATGGCTCCTGCTCAGTTCTGTTTCCGAAGCTGCAGCCACAACATCAGTAGCCTAAGCTTTTTGAAGACTTAGCAGCCTGAATGACTACCCTATGCATTTGGCAGACCTACTCTTCCATGCTGAAGAAAACAGGACCTACTCCATAATCCAGACAAGCTCAGAATACATACCAACTGTGTCTTAAATTTCTCTTTTTTCACTGCTTTGCTCTATAAACACAGCACCCTTTTCAGGTGACAAAGCATGATGCAAGGCTGAATGGCTTAATGCAACCTCGCTCCGCTGGCCTGTCACTAAGGTTATACTTTAGTTTCCCTACTTGGCAGTTCTCTCTGTTAACTAGCACCTTCCACAGTCCCATAAGAAAGTAAAGCTTCTCTACAGAAAGATCCAAAGCTTGCAGTTCTAACAAAGCATACACTTGTTGCACTGGAAAGAGCCAGTGACACTAAATCTTGATCTAACACCATTTTAAAATCAGAATCCCAAGTCCAACCACTTTAACCTTTTAAAGCTGTAGGTTTTAGCAGTGTACAGGACCCTTTGTAAGTGAGGATTAGGGTTTACATTTTCCAGTAGGTCCCATCAGCTGGTGTATGAGGCAGCAGCAAAGAGGTTTTCTGAGTCTTGACTTAAAAGTGCATACAGAGCAACAAGTCAAAGCAATTCCACCTTAAAAAGCCTACTAAATCTCTTAAGAAGAGCTATGTTCCACAGTGCCCTGCCTGCACAGCTCCTGACAGATATGGACTGTGATTTTGCTTATAGACACTTAGAGAAGAAGTATTGTTGAAACTTGGCAAATAAAAAGAAAACCCTGCAAGAGTGTTACTTGTGACATGCCAAAGAAACACAGAGTTGAATGCACTCCTCTAGGATCCAAGGGTCTGTGTAACGGATACAGCCCAGAATATAAGATGGCAGTTATGCCCTTGCACAGACCATATTAAAAGATAAATTGCTGTTTCACCCATACATGCACCTTTTAGAAATCGCTAGGGTGGAAAGGAGAAGCAAATGGAAAGACCAGCAAGTGCATGAAGCAGATCACTTAAAAGGCCCTTTAAAATAAAATTCATGATGATAGAGAAGTTTACTATCATCACCTACTGCTACAGCAAATTGTGAGAATTATTACTTTAGGCAGTTGTGATTAAGCTGCATCCAAAGCACCGTCATTCAGACCAAATTGAACAAAACCTCTAATCTTGAGCCTATCAGGTTTTTGCCACTTATCCTCTATTACACTTCAACTTAAAATCAAATGTTATTGCTGACACTCTTCAGCTCAGTAAGCACAATAAAAACACTACAAGCAGGCATGACTTTCAATCACACAGGACAGCCATCAAAACCTGAAAAGTGTTTGATAAATCAGCACTTGCCTCTCACTGACATGAATCATTACACCATGGCATGTAAATGATGCAAACATGCCGCATGAGCTCTTCATCTCAGAAAACAAACATCACCATTGTCAGCATCCAGATAAACAGCCCCTCCCCACTCAATCCAGTTTTATTGTTGTTGTCACCAGTCCTACAGATTACTGTGCTCAAAGCAGTGAGGACCTTATTTTCATGCATATAAGCTAATGCTCTGAGATGTCACAGCACAATTCAACTCATGCATCTGTGCCAGAGTTCAGTCAAATAACAATTGCCAGGCAAATGCAAAGCACACATATAATATCTATAGAAGAGCTACAGTGAACTTGCTTTGCATATATCCAAGCTACAGAGAGACGTACTTCCATGATTACCTAATATTCAACCTCTGCATGGCCCATGAAGAAATAATCACCAGACTGCTTGGTACAGCCTAGGCACAGGGCAGTAGCCAACATTCAAGAAAATGTCCGAAGCTACAAAGTAAAATAAAACCTGTCTAGTTGTAATTCAAAACAATAGGAGTAGCTGTTTAGCATCTCGCTGCACAGGACAAAAATTAAATACAGGCTCAAAAATTAGATAAAAGGAGTTTTAGCAGTGAGCTAAAAATCAAACAGGAAGAGACCCGCACAGATACCAAAGAATCACCAAACTATGAAGTTTCACAAAGCAGCTGAAGTACTTCAAAGCCACAGGACAGGTCCATTTCTCAGAAGCTGAGCAAAATGCACAGTCAGGGGGAGTTATAAAATACTGTGCGTGCTATAAGGCACACCTCCCATCTTAGCTGTTATAGCAAGCGATTCACTATTACTGATTTTGTAATAACTGCCACTTACAAAACCACCTTACAAATTAAGATTATTTATGATGCTTTTAGGAGGTTTAAATAAAGCTCTGAGAACAAATACAAGGGTTTATTTCACTGTCTCCTCTCCATGAGAGGTTCAAACACTTTAAACTGATTAATAAGGTAAACAGAGATTGATCAGGGTCTGTAAATCAATTTAAGCAACAAAGCTTCCTCTGAGGTTCACCTTCCTTTTTGGGAAGGACAAGAGGTTAAACAACCCATACTTTTATTTGGCTGAACAAAGCCACAGTACTGTTTGATGTGAAACAGGAATGCTTTTATAGTCATTTAAACAACAGTTTGAACAGTTGAATAGGATGAAAAGTCCTTCCAAAAGTCTTAAAACTCCAAGTATGCTGGCTGAAGTCTACTAAGCAATTAATCTGTCAGAGAAAGAACAGGATTGTGACATCTTCTCCTTAGTGGCTGTCATGATGGAACTTGGATGAGTGGGGGAACAGCAAAGATAATTCTGCCCGTTTCTGTATTGCCAACAAAAAACATTGGAAAAATATTCTGGGACCATTTTCTCAAGGGAGCTGACAATAATGTCACCACATTTAAACCCAGAGAACACTGGTATACCTGGTTTAAAATACCATCACATGCACCAGGGGCAAATATCTGTGATTCTACAACACTGCAAATCATTTACCTGTGTGTCAAGATGTTAATCACAGTTTTTAACTCCATTTATCTTCCTGCTTTTGATCCTCTGCAGCCATCTCCTTAATTCCCAATAAAACCATTATTTCTCACTTCTATTTTCCCCACCTAAGAAACGCTTAAGTTTCTCAAATCTCTAATGGGAAAATACCTGTGCAGCAGTACTAGGCTATCTTATCACGTTTTCAAGAAAGAGTACTTCTATAGGAGTGGATATTGTCTTAAATATAGATTCTATGATTATGAGAACACATTTGTTTCTTTACTGTTTGTTACTACTGCATCCCACCTACAGGAGGCTGCACACACTCTGCTACTGAATACACAATGAACACAATAGGTGTTCATTCCTGATATTCTCATCTCTCAGGCAGGGCCTTTCAATTTGTAAAATATCATAACTGAATAGCAAACCAAAAATCAGCATGAATGCCCTCCCTTTCCCCATAAATGTGGGCTGACCAATAAAAAAGCTTCACCAAAAAAGCATGTGAACTCTCTATCCCCTCAAGCCTGTGATAGTGAAGCTTATTTATACTGCTGATACTTCACATTGCAGTGTACGTTTTCACACATACTTCACAGTGCAATATATGCACATACCACTATAAAGTATATGCACATACTGCATATACTTCACAGGATTAACCACAATACTTCTCTATGAGCCAATGTCCGGGGTTCAGAAGTAGCAGTCATTTTTTTTCCTCTTAGTAGCTGGTGCAGCACTATGTTTTTGACTTTTGGGCTGGGAACAGAACTGATAACAGCAATGTTTTTAGTTACTGCTCAAATGTTTAGACTGAGCAAGGACTTTTGAGCCTCATGCTCTGCCAGGGAGGAGGGGAGGCCGAGAGGAAGCAGGGACAGGGCACCTGACCCAAACTAACCAAAGAGGTATTCCATACCACAGCATGTCATGCCCAGGATGCAACTGAGTTACCTGGAAGGGCTAGCTCTCTGGGGGAGGGGAGGTTGGAGGAGGTTTCAGTCAGTGCTCAGTCAGGCAGTTGGTGGTTGGTGAGGTGCTGTATTCTCTTCCCTTGTTATTTCCTTTATCATTACTATTGTTGGTGGTAGCAGCAGTGATTTGTGTTATACCTTAGTTACTAAACTGTTCTTATCCTAACCTGTGGGAGTTGCATTCTTTTGATTCTCCTCCCCATCCCTCCGGGAGCAGGGGAAGGGCAAGAAAGGGGGGGGTTGAGTGAGTGAACGAGCTACATGGCTGGGTTTAAACCATGACAGCCAATTCTGCATAACTTCTGTTGGGCAGAGCTGGAGATTCCTTATCCTTGGTTTGTAGTTCTCTGGATGTGTCAGGTACTCCAGATCACCAAATCCCATGTTAACTTACATTTCCCAGGTTAAAATATGTCATTACTCACCTTTTTTCCCTCTGTACTATCCCCAGTGACATAGGACAGTTTTCGACGGACATAGAAGAGCATATCATCTTGCCGGGGGGCCCATTTCTCCATAAAATATGTTGAAAACATCCAAGTCCAGAACACAATACGGTCATCTTTGAAACACCCTAAAAAGCATAAAAAGAAAGGAGAAGTGAGTTGTGGAATTAGCATGTCACATTTGATTGTGTTCAACATGACACACAAAGTCTTTGCTACACATGGTGCAGCCAAGCCCAAATGTAGCAGAAAAATCCTTTCACAGCTCAAAGCTTCTCTACAGTATACAGCATAGCTGTCATTCTGCATGAATCCACAGCCTGTCATTGGCTGTTCTCAACCAAAACCACCTTCTGGCAACCGATCTTCCCCTGTGCACAACAGACTCAATCAGGGATCACAACTGTGCCACAGAGAAGGACAAGACCAGTACACTGCACAAGAATACACCAAAAAAAGCACTTGAGTAATTTCAAAGACATGTAGCACCAACATGTACTGCAGATAATGACATGAAGCCATCAGCTGCCAAGAGGTCTATTATATGATGCATAGCATATATTGGCTACACAGCCAATCCTTCAGAAACTACCTTACTTACACCAATACACAGAAACAAGAACATACCCATGCAGATGAGACTGTAATTTACCCTCTGACAAAGAACAAACCCCAGCTCCTCCTCAAGGAACCAAGGAGTTCTGAAACCAAATTAAACAAGAAAAAGCAGTGGGAGAAGGGGGGAAAAATAGGAGAGAAAGATGCAACAAAGTCTTGTTCAAGGAGACAAATTACAATAGGTGGGCAGCTGGCTTCTTGTCAGGAAAAGGAGGTGACATCACACTCTGCAAAGCTCTTCACTGTAATAAAAGAGCAGAAAGTTCTGCATCTCTTCTATACCATAATACCTGTACACTGTTAAAGAACAAAATTTATACAGGCAAGAAAAGACACCACTACTATGGCCTGGCGACAGGGAAGCTGCGTTTCTCCACTGCTCCTCAGTCCTACTGGAGGCTCCTTGATGGAGTAATTGCATCCTCTCCTCAAAGCCCTACTGAGAGATAACTGCAGTTGTTAGCAGAGTTTAGCTGTCCTAAAACCTGCGAAGAAACAAAGACTAGAAGTACCACCTGTATTTCTGAGACATAGCAAAACCCTGAACTGGATGATGGGTGGTAGCATTATGCACAAGACAGCAAAACCAGTGGGGGGAAGTGTGTATGTGCACACATGCAACTGACAACCTGTCCTTCAGAACATCTATCCTTTGCAGTGGCTTATCTCCCTAAAAGCTATACATCAGCTGCCAAATCGGTACACACATCACTCACTAGCTCTCAGCTACCATTCAGGCTGGTGTGTTTCCCTCCCAGCACTACACTGCATATATGAGATATGTTCTGTAGAGAAAATAATCTTGCATGAGACAGAAGTGGCATTTTTTTCCAGCAGTATCAGATTAAGCTTTAGAAGATTTTTTTCCCAGCCAACTGCCAAGAAAGCTGACACATACTGTAACAGTGAACACAATTTTTCTCAGACACTAGTGGCTAACTCCAGGGCTTCATAAAGCAATCAATCAATCTTTTAATCCACAAGTGTAACTCAGCACATTTTCCACTTCACTGTGTGTGCAATATTTGCCAGACAAATCTTTCTTCCAATCTTTAATTACTGTGGTGGGCAGGAAATTTGACTTTCAAATTTTTCAGCAGACAAATGGGTGATTAAAATAAAAACCTTGGGTCTCTCCAACTAAAGCCAAAAGCAATATTGAAAACAAAATGAAATTCCACTGATGGGCCATGCACAGAATACATTAATTGACACCAAGCAGGATAGTATTTGAAAACATGCATATAGCTGATTATATTTAAAAACAAGAACAAAAAAAAATAAATAAAAAAATGAAAAGGCTGAGAAGAACAGGAAAAGGCCAAGGCTCCTATGCTGGTTAATTCCAGGCCATGCTGAAATTGTTTTATTTGCATGGCTGCAGTGAAGTCATCTCAATTACTTAAGGCGCAATAAAACATAATGTGCAATCGTGAATAAAATCTGCAATGCATTTAATACTACCCAGTTTTTCCAGCAGAGAAAGGGAATGAAGCACTGGAGAGATGAGATATGGGACAGCAGGCACTTGCACCACCTGAACCACTCCCTTGGGCATGGGTGAATAGGTCTGTATGGGAAACAGCTATGTCTGAGAGCCTACCACATAACAAATGTGTTCAGACTCCCAAAATTAGGCTGAGAAAAGACAAGTTTTATCATCAGTCAGTATATTCACAGATACCCCAAGGAGAATAAAAAACAACTATGGAGGTTTAAGACTATACTGCTGACACAAGGATGAAAAGTCTTAGCACATCTGCAGGTTGGAAATTTGGATTCCATTCCTAAGCATTCAAGTCACAAAGTTGAGGAGCAGCCTCCTCAGTTGGAATAGTGAAGGCAAAAATCCCTACAGCAGTAAAGATAGAGCTCAGCTTGGTTAAGAAGTTTCATGTGGTACCAGTGACAGCCAAGGATACGAAAACCCAGTCCCACTGCTATATTTAGTCAAGAGTAGAAAACAGGACATGCATTCATCGTGATTCATTAATGGTTTCAAAGAAACTTATTAAATCTCATGAGGTTTAAGTACCTGAGTTCCCAGCCTTAATTAAATGAGGGAGGAGGAGGAAAGGGCAGACAGGATTGCCCTGAGTTCATCTGGAGTTCTGCTGTTCAGAAGTACACCCCTTTGGTTTTGCTTCATAAGTAAACAAAATCCTATCTGAGCCACTCCTAAACTTATATAAGAATGTTTGTTTGTTTTGAGGGGGCAGGAATAGTTTTCCCCTTATAAAGCAAAAATCATTAAGTTACCTAAATCCACCATAATAAACAAGTGTTAAACCCCTTCAAGATTCCAGCATTACACACAAAGATCTGAGAAGCTGTCACATGAGCTGCTTACACTATCAGAGAAGTTTTACGCAATAAAGCAGAGAAGTTCATGTGCTCTTCTGAACTATTTATGGGTGGCTACAACAGAGCATTACTACATTCAGGAGAACAGCAGAATGGGGTAAAATACCAGGACTCTGGGTGCTTTTACCCTTGCTAGGGAACATAGGACAAACTAATCCAATGTATTCAACATTAACCTAAACAGAAAACCAGGGGACAGAAGTGCTGCAGCGGTGAAGCTACCTCAGCTCTGCAGCATGATGCAGAAGAAAAAACCCTGAAAACCCTTATAGCAAAGTTGGACGGCCATCAATTCAAAACCCCACCTGCAACAGAGGAGATTTAAAATCACCCTCCAAGCTTCAGGGATGATTGCAGACATTGCTGTAGTTAAAACCAGCCTAAGAATGTTCTAACTGTTCCGACTGCAGTGGCTAAACAGCTTCTCCTGAAGACAAAAAGAGCCAAGTCACTACAACACAGTTCCTTTTATTAAATTTTAGTAGCAGCAGGAAGGATGAGGAACAGCCTTTAAAATATGCTATTAAAGAGCATTAGCTTGGAAAGGAGACAAGAAAATCTGTAATTGTAATGCAAACTTCCTAAAACTCGAGAGGGGGGAAAATCTATTCCAATTTCAAGCCAGAAACTGTCAGATTCAGTATATCCAACCCAAGCTTGCCTTCAACTATTAGATCCCCAAAAGCACAGCATACCCTCATAGTTATTTTGGTGGTTTACAGCATCTCACTGGAAGCCTTCCAGCTTCACTGGGAAGAAACCTGGAAACTGCTTTTAAAGTTGTTTTGGGCAATGGTTTTGAAACTGTCAGGCTAACTAACAGTCCAACAGACAAACTTACTCTTTTCAATAGACAGAAGAAAGCACAAAGCCCTGATTTCTCAGCCTTTACCAGAGCATCCTGTTGAGGGGGCCCAGCTGCACTCTAGACAGTAGGGGGAAACAGTTCTGTCCCCATTACATACCTCCCATCAAAGAAGTGGACAAACTCAGCTCACAGTTGGATTGCTGATGATTTTAACCCTCCGCTGTTATTCTCCATACTACTTCTATCCACCTGGCAAAGGACTGAGCTCAAAAACCAAAGCAACTTTTTCATAGCCTAGGACAATCGTGAGTTGGCAGCAGCTTTCTATGACATTGGTCCATCGCTGTTTGAATAACACTCAGAAGAAGCACATGCACACACACATGCACACACATACCCTACCGTTAAGTTGGAAGGCCCTTGAAACCCGGCACTCAAAAGCCCTTCGGTATCTGAGGAGACTTTTTAAAATGCTAATTTTTTTTTTTTTTGCCAGAGGAGAATTTCAGCCTCGTGCAACAGCAGAATTAGATGATATTTGCAAAGGAATCAAATTCCATCTATAGCTGAGAGCTTGTCGCAAGTCAGCTTCCTGAAAACACTCCTCCCCTAGCAAATTCAGCTACTAAATAATAAAATGGAATTAAGATTTCAGACTATAAATCTTAGTACACTAAAAGTTGATTATATAATTATGAGACCTTTGCCATGAATAAATCCTAATTACAACAACTTACTGTAATGATTCATTTACATGGATTTTATCCTCATTAGAAGCAAGATTTATGCCAGCTGCTGTGTAATAAATGTCTTTCTTTTTACCTATTAGTTTCTATTCAGCACTCATTTCAGGGAACTGACACCAGATCCACATAAGAAGTTGTGATTATTATTATTTTTTTAAATTAATTCTTTTCAAAGTATCAGTGGACAAAGAGAAGTGTCAGCATATTATTTTGCCTCAGAGGAATAGAAGAAAGATTTTCCATTTGGTGGATAATCATTTTTTCAGCATGTACCACTTTGAGATTATAGGAACAATTATCTCAGCTAGATATGGGGATAAGGCTTGCATGATTTGTTTTTACTCCTGTAGCATGCCATGAAAGCTACTCTTAACCATGAAACATTGTAAAACTCATTTTAACCAATTTTGCCACAGTGCATTCATCCATCAAATGAGAATCCTTAGATGTTTAGGGGTTAATTAAATGCTTATGAAGTATTTCAGTCCCAGCATGGAAAGCAAACTACAGTTCTAAGTGATCTGCACTACGTTTAATTTTTGAGTTCAGCCAAGTATTCTGCAGGTACAAGATAAGTGTTTTGCATAGATTAAAGCTGTCTTTGATATTACAGTTATAATTATGACTGTATAAAACCAGAAAGGACATTCTCTGTCCAATGATAGTTGCCAGCTATCCAGATCATTAGAAATCTTAAGTTCTGTCTTCTTGCCATGCCCACATAAAAGAATAGCATTTAATCCTTTCAGTTTGACCTCATACAAACACAGGACTTTGCCAAACTCTCTGAAGTTCACTGGCAACCAACAGTTCGAGAGCAGGCAACACAGAGGGAATGCATTCCCAAACGAGTAACCTCCAGAGCACATCCTCCCAGCATGTTGCTCTCAAAAATATAGAGGCTGGGAAAGGAACACCACTGCTGAAGCTAGCACAGTGAGAAGTGTGCTTTTGAAAGCAAGCAAGTCCTAAATCTGTCAGCAAAGACAACATATACTTCCAATGTAAGTTTTTCTGGCAGCACTCTAGCTAGAAAAGGAAGCTATCATTGTAACAGCAGCAACAAGGGCAAGACAGATGCCACAGATTAAAAATCCTGCTCTGCCACAGACAAAACCCTCTTCTCCTTACCCAAGAATGGAGGTAACTATTCTCCTGCCCCAACAACTGTTGCATCTACACATCCATTAACAAAATATGAAGAGGATAAGAATAAAGACAAGAGAATAATTTAATAACAAATACCACACATGCTTCTTTAGTAACAGACAGTAATCTACAAAGAAGATAAATAGAAGCTCATTTGAATTGGAACGAAGAACACTTGAAATCAAATAGAAACGTTGCTCTTCCCTTTCTTTCGATGGGCATTTTAAGAATATGTCCTCTAGGATGCTTTCAAACTTGCACACATATATTAGACTTTTTTAAAGCAATACAATTGATTTAAACCTTCGCTTCATAGCATATCTATAAAGGAACAGACAAAATTTGCACTTCAAGCATTAAGTCATCAATGTTAAAAGGCTGAGGAAAACATCATCCAATTACTCTTATAGCTGCTGTGCCACATTTACTCATTTGCCAATAGATTATACTGCCTCTCTTGTATTTCTCACTTTCTCTAAGCAGGACTAAAAGGTAAACATCACTAAGATCCCCAGAATCATAATGCAGTTCCAGTACACACCCTAAATTTCAAGCCTGTTCTCACCAGATAGTTGGCTCAAAGGCCCAAAATAACATGGGCCAGAAGCTGGCACTTGCATCAAAGACAAATGCCATCCTCTGTGCGGAGAGGGAAAGATAAACACATTTCTATGTTCAGGTATAGACTGTAGTAATACAGTCTCCCATGAAGGCCTGTGAACAATTCCTGTGAATGATTCCATGAAATAATATGTCCAAAATACTTGAGATTCAGAGAAATGGACCTCATTAGGGGTCCAAACAAGGCTAACACCTGAAGATGGAAGCAACCAACTCCATCTAAATAAGAAAAACTTCTAAAGAAACTCAAATGTTTCAAGATGAATATCATGTAATAATGCACTCCTTTCAGTGAAACCAAAGATACTACTCTTTCATGCTAGCATTAGAGAGGTTTGCCCTTCTGCCAGCAGTATAAAAATACTAGCTGTTAATATGAACAACAACATAAACCACCAGCTCTCCACGTGAAGCATTTGCTTACTGCCAATGAAGCTAATACTACTAATAATAAATAATAACAAAGATATCTTGACCCTGAAGAGCTCATAAGGAAATACTATAATGGAAACACATGAAGGATGAAATCTGAGAAATGCCATTCCAACTGACACCCAGTAAAACATGGAATACCACATCTTGTTTCTAACAGGGACCATGAGCCTCAAAAAGTGGGAGTCAGTTCACAACAGGTAGGTATCGGAAAACCTTCTGCACAACCAGGTCTCACCATAATGCTTAGCAGCTGGAGCTTGTGCTGCACCTTGAAACATGAATATTTTTGTCCTTTCTAGAACACTGGAGTTACCCTAATTCACCTCAATAA
>NDXB01001758.1:149172-159551 GCA_002631895.1 Agapornis roseicollis | reverse complement strand
GGGGAATCATCTTAAGAATATAGAAATTCCTCTTTGCAAATTGCCAAGTTCTCGGGCTCAATTAATAAATTTTGATATCAAAGAGTGGTACAGTTTTGGTTGGGTTTTCTTGGGGGTGGAGGTGTAAATATTTCATAGCATGCAGAACTAATTTTGATGAGGATAATAATAGAGAAAGTGATACTGGTCATGTCAAAACTCTAACTTTGCCACTTTGAGAAAGAAAACACATTGCAACTCAGCCAGGTAAGAGTGTTCCTAGAGTAAGATAAAAATCCCTCTTGCAGCTTAGCACAGGAAACAGGCATATTGTTATAGAAATGAATGAGCAATACCAGCACCTGGTTACTAAGAGCAGGTAATAAATTTCCAGGACAATGACCATGGACAAACACAACAGATTTTAGTGTGCAACCAAAATATACTCCAAGTGGTTTTGCTACAGATATCCATTTCCATATTGACAAAAGTGAGTACAAGGTTCTGAAAAACAATAAAATGCACTTATGGGAAATGGTTGTATTTTAAAAACACATCTAATTGAGAAATCCAGCTCCCATTTCCAAACAACTGCAAGCACTTGAAGTGTAAGTTTCATGGAAAGTCAAAATACTTCGGTTTCTAAATGCCACTTTATCATGTGACATTATTATTGTTATTATTTCCCTCTGCTCTATTCCCTTGGGTTTATTTCAAAATTCCCATTGTATGTCTCCTTTTCCCTAAGAAGACACACAACAAGCAGACAAAAAACCCCCAGTATATCCAAACAGCTAACTAAGAGACAGTAGATAAATGCACAGAATATTTTAAAACCTGGATATATTCACGTACAGAGTCCGGAAATTAATACTTCCTCCCCTTCCCAAGCCTTGACTTTCTCCATTAAGTGTTAGTTATTTTAAGCTTTTTTCCAGAAGAAGAACAGAATTTTTTATTTTTTTAAATGCAAACAAAAGCATCTGGGATGAAAATGAAGAACTGAGAAAAGGAAAAGGTTACTGGAAACGCTAACAAATCTACTGAGCAAGACAAAGCCACCACAAATTATGCCAGATTTTTCAAGATTCCATCATGACTGGAACTGGTGTAAGTAACTAGCCCTATTCTAGTAACTAGATACTTAAAATACATGTCTCTTAAAAACACAAGCAAAAAAATAACTGAATGTATTACATTAAAAATATCTGCTTTGGCTATAAAACAGGAGTTTTAAATGGACTGTGATTTGTTGCAAGTGCACACTGAGACTGCAAGTGATGACTGAATGGTAAATACCTATATCAAGAGGCTAAACTAGAGTTAAAAAGCCTTGAATGTATTAGAAAATTTAATGCAAAAGACATGCATGAAATAGCTCTTCCAGTCAACAAGAGTATTTCTTTAAAAAAAGGCATTCACAAGTAGCAAGCAGTAAAAAGAGAGGCATATAAATATCCTAGTAGAACAGGACTATGTCTTACAAATCTTTACATCAATGCATTTCTGGAGAAAATAGAGGCCAGCTTTAAAGCTAACAGCTAACTGAAGTCAGCAGTTACAATTTTGCTCTCCAATACTAATGAAAGACCACACCAATCTCCTTTCATATGCTAACCTTCAAAAACTTACTTTCTCATTAAAACCAACCCCATAGAAGGAAAGAAGCAAGAGCGCTTCACAGCAATAGGTGGCACAAAGAAAGGCTGCCATCCCAGCCAGGACTGCATTGCTCACAGATGCAGTGCTCTGGCTTTGGCTTCCATTGCATGCTGGTTTGCCTACCCTGGGAAACTGCCCAGTTTCTTCATGGGAGTAAGGGATGCTTTCTCTTGAGGTCAGCTTTGCTTCTTCAGGTTGGAAAAAAAAAAAAACAACCAAAAAAAACCCAACCCAAAACCAAAAAAAAAAACCCAACCCCCCCCCCCCCCCCCCCCAAAAAAAAAAAAAATTTTTTTTTTTAATTTTTTTTTATAACACAGGGGGANCCAGTTTGAAAAAAAAAAAAAACAACCAAAAAAAACCCAACCCAAAACCAAAAAAAAAAACCCACCCCCCCAGCCCACCCCCCAAAAAAAGATACAGTTTTTTTTTTAAATTTTATTTCACAGAGTTACCAGGTTGGTAACCCTACTGAGATTTCATCGAACGCTGCTTGAATGTTACCTGTGCCAACTTCAAAAAAAGATGAAGCAGAGTATGAATACTGTGGTGACATCAAAGAGCAGGGAACTGACAGGGAAGAGTCCTTAACACAAGCCTGTTTGCCAAGCACCCAAAGCAGATTACCCAGTGCACAGTATGACAGTTGTTGATAAGATGCCCTAGAATCACCATAACTTATGCTCAGTGAAAGAGGCAAGATACGGTACAACAGAAACAGCAAAAAGGAAGGGGAACATGACTTCTCTAATGTCTTCTAAGCCCACTTTGTTGTTTCTCTCTCCATAAAGCTCAGATGTATGGGCACCATCACAAAGTGAAAACTACATTCATTTACCCTCCATGCATACTGACATCCTGCTTCCTCTGGTATTTGTATCACTTGAGACCATGGACCAAACCACAGAAGTTCCTGCATATTTTGGGGGAAATATGGATTCTACTATCAGGCTTTGAATGCCATTTTGACACAAATACTTCTGACTACGTGGAAGGAATGCATTTCTTGAGTTAATTTTCTTAGCCAAACACCACTGAGATTCAGAGTGTCTGAAGGACTAAAGCAATAAAAAAAAGGGTGAATTTAGTATTAAAACCCCATAAATACATTATTATTCCACAGCCTTTCAACATAGCTCAGAAATGCTAGGTGCTTCTCTGAAAGACATGTGTTGAACAGACAAGAGAACTTAAATGTTTCTGGTTTTAATAACAAAGACTCCAATCTTTTTTGCTTCTGGTGAAACAAGAACTTCATTCCATTACAGAAAACACCTAAGCTAATATAGTTGAGTGAGAAGCTGGAGTTTTGGGCACATACTCCTTTCCTTTGTTCCGACTGCTTTATGACAGAGTTGGAATAAACAGCTTCTCATTTGCTATAAGGAAGAAAAGGGGGGGGAAGTCACCACTGAGACCCAACACTCGTGCTTCACAAATTAAAAACCTCAGTTCATATTTACTCTCCCATCCAGCTTTCTTTTGTGTAGGAAATCTGACATCTTGATACCTTTGACATGCGCATTTCTTTTTGCAGGAACAAAAACCACAGTGTATCAGCTGTCAAGCCGTCAAGATGACTAACACTCACATCACTGCCACATCACTACTGTTGTCCTGTTTAAGCACTAAAAGCATTTGTCAGAAATTTTCTGTCAAATTAAAATACAGAAAAGAAAATAGAGGAAATCATTGTGAAAGAGAATTCCCAGCTGGAGAAAGAAAAATAAAAATAAATCATGAGTTAATTACAAAATTATCTCTTCTCTAAATATTAACATGGATGACTGTAATACCTGGAATAAATAAGTAGTTAATCCTGAACCTGATGTGTCAGGATGATAAACTGCCAGGAAGAAGACACTTCAATATGTTAGAATTTTGTAGTTAGATGAAGCTCTTGACTAAAATGTGTAATGAAAAAAGTGAGAGAAAACACACAACCTTTCTCTAGCACCGCATTTGCTGAAACAGCCTAATGCCCTATTTGGTTCACAAATTTTCTCTTGGCTTGAACTAAAGTTCAAATCCTGGACATTACCACAAGTGGCCTGGGGATATGAGGGAATACATGAAAGTATCACCTTTCCCCCATGGATGCACACAAGGCAACTCCAAATACACTTACATATTTTCTGTTAGGAAAATTCAAAGGATGTCATCTGTGGCTGATGGTTCCTTCTTCCACCATGAATTAGTGCTCTTGAAGTGGGGACAGCAGAACAGGTATTGAATTTACACCTCTGCAGTGGCCGGTCAGATTATTAACATGAGCTAACATTGAATTCTCTTTTTTTCAGTCCGCCCAGCTGGGAGCACCCCAGGAACAGACCCACTGACTGTTCTGCAACCTCTGCTGTGGTGGCAATCATCTCCAGCAGACAGCAGGATGGGCACAGCTGAGGCTTGCAGCCTCTCAAACCCTCTCAGCATGAGTCTGCTGATCATCTATTACATGTCTTTCCACATTAATTCCAGGTATTTGTTCTCTAAAAGCCCAAGCCAGTAATCTCACAGATATGTACTGCTTACAGGGTAGAACTGCCTTCTAGAGTTCATGAAAAAGACAGCAAATTAAAGGCACTAAACTAATAAAATAATTAGACTCAATACTACAACAGCAAGAAAAACTGAGATACTAGTTTAATGCTTATCCAGAAAACAGCTGTGGATGAGCCAAGAAATCCATAAAAGGGTCTGTAACCTGGCTGCAGCCAAGCAAGCATTGATTTCAGGGAAATCCATATCTACCCTGTGCTATAAAGCAGTGCAGTTACAAATTCAGAAAGCCATCCCACAGCATCAGTGAACTCTTACCACATTTGGGGCTTATTATCAATCAAATTATCTGCAGGGAATCAGAATCGGAAGAAGTTGTCCCTTCTCTCTTAATAAAAGTGAGAAATTGAAACAGCCCTCCTTCCTCCACTTGAGTCTGGAAAGATGGGCTTCCTTCTTCCTTTTCATTAGCTTCAGAAACTGGAGAACCTCTTGAAGGTAAAAATAAAGCAGAAAATGCCACTACGGAGAAGCCGAAACTGAAGAAGTCAAAGGGTTTTCTTACATTGCTCCACCCAGCAGCATAAAGACTGTGTCTGAAAAGGCAAAAATCCTGAACAAAAAAGCATATCAATTGTGTTTTCTTCAGCCTTCAGGTGATTTTCAATACCACCTCCCCCTATCTTCTCCTTTTTGAGATGAAATTCTTTTACTCATCCCCTAGACATTGCACCAGAAGACCTGCCAGGTCTCCCCAGCCTCACAAAACTCCACAAAGAATAGCCATGCACTTCCATGTTTGAGTACACAGGTTCCTTTCAGGTGTATACATCCACCTGTCACCAAAGATTTTCCACTGTTTTGCCTGAGCAGTCAAGAATGATACAAGTGTCATATGATGTCACTTACATTTTTCCCTGCTTAGGATGCCAATCCTCCCTATCACTGTGCTCAAAGTATCATGCATGCTTGTGCTCTTCACAGTAATGGCACAACTGTTTCAAAACCTGAGACAAACCCTCATAAAAAGCCTTGTAAACAACTGAATGAAATCCCTGTAGAAAGACATATGACACAACAATAACGAGAGCTCTGTAAAAGTGATTAAAGTCAATTTGCTATCATCATATGCACAGAACATGATGCCTTCTTATAAAGGCATCATGTCCCCTTCGCCACCCAAATTCTTACAAAATACTTTATGCTAAGGTAGGGGAGGGTGTAGGGAAACAGCACTTAAAAATCTGCTTAAAACCTGCCCAGGGCCTCAGGAGCCCTGCGAGCGGCCGCTGCGCTGCAGCACCGGGGACAGCGGCCGGCGGCCCTGCCCCTGCCGCGACTCTCCCGCCTCCCTAGCACCGGGAAAACGGCCGGGCACGGAAATGGCTCCAGCTCCCCCGGCACCGGGATAATGGACGGGCATTGAAACGGCTCCAGCTCCCCCCGGCATCGGAAATAATGGTCTTCCCTCCTCCCAGCGTTCAGGACAGCCCCCCAGCCAGTGAAACTGAGCTCAACTCAAAAAGAACCCAGGAAGCACACGAGCTCCATGCAAAGTCAGAGGACACTGGTTATGTACACACTCTGAATACATCACAGAGCTTGAAAAAGCCCTGTGTTTTCTGAAGTCAAAATAACACTTTCAACCTGCACATGTTGACTTTAACCCATATATATTAATTTCAATAAGCAGCTGTACAAGCAAACTGGGTTATCAGGGATAATGCACTGTATGTCATACCATTTCACAGATGTTGCAGCATTTTACAGACCTTGTGAAGAATAATCACACCCATGGCATGGGGTTGGAAATAGATTATGCTTAAGATGATCTCTTCCAACCCAAACTATTCCATGATTCTGTGACACTGGAAAATCTGGTTTTGTCCCAAATCTGAACCATAGCACTACACAGCCTGCAATAAGGGCCAACTGAGCCAAACTCAGTACAAAGGCCTATCTGCTCAAATTACTCATGTGACATCTAGGCCATAGATCTCCAATATAAGCACAAGCCGCACCAGCTAAGGTCTTCCAAACACTCAGGCAAGAGGCACCTGCCTTTATCAACTGCCTGAAGCAGATAAGCTGCATGTGGCAGGGGACACTGGTTCAGAGCCACAGGGCAGTCCCACCCAGCACATCCCAAAAGTGTCAGAACCTTCCGTGGTCACCAGTGGAACCTGGCACAGGAGTACTTCCCTACTCTTTCCTCCTACAACAAGCACAAGCCATAACCAAGAACAAGCAGCGTGGCTACCATGCTGCTGGTTCCTACTTGGGCTGTCATCCTTCTGCCCACCACCACCAACTCATCACTCATTCACAGAATCACCTAGGTTGGAAAAGACCTTTAAGATCATCAAGTCCAACGGTTACCTCAGCACTGCTAAGTCTACCACTAAATCATGTCCTTAAGCGCCTCATCTACACAGTTTTTGAACACTGCCAGGGATGGTGATTCCACCACTGATCAGGGCAGCCTGTTCCAATGCCTGGGCACCCTCTCAGTGAAGAGATGTTTCCTAATATCCAATCTAAACCTTCCCTGGCACAGCTTGACGCCGTTACCATGTCCTGTTACTGGGGAAAAAAAGACCAGCCACCTCCTGGTTCATCCTCCTTTCAGGCAGTTGTAGAGAGCGATAAGGTCCCCCCTGAGCCTTCTCTTCTCCAGACTAAACAATGCCAGTCCCCTCAGCCATTCCTTATCACACCTGTGCTCCAGACCCTTCAGCAGCTATGCTGGCCTTCTCTGAACCTGTTCTAGCACCTCAATGTCTCTCTTCTAGTGAGGGGTCCAGAACTGAACACAGGATTTGAGACGAGGCCTCACCACTGCCAAATACAGGAAGATTATGACTTCATTAAACAGCCATTTCTCCACTACTCTGGCAGTAACACATCAACTCAGAACCATTATTTAAAATTATCAGTTGCCCAAACGTAGACCTACAAATTACTTAAAAGAATAGAGTGCCATTCTAAAATTGTTGTTTAGAATATGACAGTGACTGAACTGCCACAAATAAGATCAGACTCTCCTGAAGACTGATTTTCACAAAACAACTCCCTTTAAAACCATCTCAACGCTTTGTTCTTCCAGCACCTCCCTATCAGTGCATTTGTAAAAGCTCTGCTCTCAGTAGATGGGCTGCCACTATCTTCTCATCATGCTCATTTTAAAGATTCATTTAACAAGGCTTTAGGCTCAGAAATTTTTAACTGGTGTCCTGGGTTCAGCAGTTGCAGTCAGTTTTTCTTCTCTTTAGTAGCTCTGTTTTGACTTAACCCGGGAACAAGGCTGATAAGGCCGATGTTTTTGGTTGTTGCTGAGCAATGTTTGCCCTGACCAAGGCCTCTGTGAGCCTCATGCTCTGCCAGGGAGGAGGGGAGTCCAGGAGGAAGGAGGGACAGGACTGTACTGACAGGACCCAAACTGACCAAATAGGTATTCCGTACCATAGCACATCATGCCCAGGATGTAACTGGGGGGATCTGGAAGGCCTAGCTCTCTCGGGGTGGTTGGAAGAGGTGGTCGGTCAGCACTCGGTTGGTGGGGTGTCGTGAGTTATCTGTCGGTGGTTGATGGGATGCTGTATTCTTTTCCTTCATCATTATTATTATTGGTGGTAGCAGCAGTGATTTGTGTTATACCTTAGTTACTAAACTGTTCTTATCTCAACCTGTGGAAGTTGCATTCTTTTGATTCTCCCCCCATCTCTCTGGAAGCAGGGGAGGGCAAGAAGGGGGGTTGAGTGAGTGAATGAGCTGCGTGGTTGGTTGGGTTTAAACCACGACAACTGGTTATTTAACAAACAGATAAATACAACAGGTACTACAAGAATTTTTTCAGAGTAGGCAAAGGGTTTGTCTATGTATGTCATGTAACAAATAAAATGCACTCTTTTTAAAACAGGCTAAATTAGATACATTGCAAAAATAGGCAAGAACAGAGAGGAAAGCTAGGATAAACAGGCTCTGCAAAAGGTATTTCTCTCGAGCAGGGGGCTGTCTTTGCCAGAGTGGTTATATATTCCACTAGGGCCATCTTCTTTTTGCAGAGCTTGTTCCATCCACACAGACAATCAAGAAGTCTCCTCCACCAGTTCTGCCTGAGAGGTGGCTGGCTATCCTTGACAATCTGTCCATGCTCCACCAAGTCACACAGGGAACCAGCCAACAGGGCGGCTGGGGCTGAGAGCTGGGTGGCAGCAGCTTCCCTCCTCTCCTACTTGCGCTCCTCCCTCCAGACCCTGGTGTGGAGCTGGAACCGGACATACTTGGGGGAGGGGGGAGGGCTGTTTCTTCACCCTTCCCTTCGCATCATGGTCACCATGCACTTGGAGATGCAGACATTGCACTGGCAATGCCACAGGACACGTGGAAGGCGTGGAAGTGTTTGTCCAGCTCCTGGAACAGGGAAACTGGAAAGCACATCCACAGTTGCTCCTGGAGTGTGGTCAACTGCCAGCCCAGGCTGTCGGCTAACAGGGGAACAAACATTCCTGGGAAACTATGGAAGCAGCAAATGGGCTTCCATATGCAAATGAGCCTGGTGAGAGCAGCCACCAGCATGACTTCAGGCCTTGGCCACCAAACCCCAAGATGTCCAGCTGCCCACTTCCCCACAGCCTCTCCTTGCAGGGCCTTCTGCTTTCACAGTCACTGGACAGGCTCCCAAGAACACACACCTCCCATCATCACCCTCCAGTGCTTTCTGAACCCCAGGGCCAGTTCCAACCACATCTGGTCAGGGAAGGGAAGTCCAACAGACAATGTCTACCTAGAAGTGCCAAGGAAATAAGAGATACAACAAAGAAACTCTCTGTTAAAGGCCTCTGGTGCAGGGCAAGGATGAAGTTTGAACTTGCCTTTACAAACCACAGAGTCCATCTAGAAAAACAAACCCAAAGTACCCACAAGCCCAAACTGCCCAAATGCTAGCCCTTCCTCACCAGCCAAAAGACAAGGGAAAGACCTGGCAGGTGGCATCCCTTTTCTATGTCACATAAGTGACCCAAGCCTCAACCTTGGTGCCACTGAGTATGGGAGGCTAACACATGGAATAAACCTGATGAGAAGTTTGGTAAAGCAGCATTACCTTACCCTTCCATAAGAGGTCACACACAGTTTCAGTACAAAAAATTTCCTACACTACCATCGTCCATCAGATCCCTTAGTCTGTTTTAGAGATATTTCTGGCTCTTGCTATAAGCCTTTGGAAAAGCGCTTGCAAGGGACTTGGAGGATCACAACCACCAGAGCCTGGCTACCCAAGCACTCCACAGGGGAACTACCAAACCACTGCTGCCTGACAGCTCAACATCCACACAACTTGCATTTCCCCATTTTCTTCCTGAACAGCTACAGACAAAGAAGGAGAAAGACCAAAACCTTTACCCCTGGTTGCCTTCCCATACTGAAGTATTACACTAAGGCTTTGTGTAAATCTGCATTGATTAACAAGCAGCTTGGCTACAGAACTTAATTACCAAAATCAAGTAATTGAAGAGGAGAGCTGGTCCTAATCTAACACATGTACACAGACTTCCTAATAAATGTAATCATAGTATTTCTGTAACACATTTTGTGTCTTTCTACCTCCTCATTAGCTACTGGCAAGCAGGAAGAGAAATGCAGACACAATCCCGACAGATCTGAGCATAGCTCCTTTGTGAAGCTGCTTTCACCTGACTTGATACTGCATTAGAAAAAGGAGACATTTAGGTTGTTGATCTGTCAGTTATTCCTGGTTTATTAACAATAAAGTTAGTTGGTCTTGCTATCCTAGAACCATCTTTAAAACCTACATGCTCCTTACCTGCATTTTCCTGCAGCTCCTGTTTTAACCTCTTCTCCTCTCCCTAACAGAACTGACTCCTTTCTTTGCATCCAGAAAGGATAACAGACCACAACTTCTAGATACACTAGTGAAACACCTGGTCTTCATAGGTACTGTACATTAATAATAATAGATCAATAACACTTCTAGTCAAAGGCACGGTTAATGCATGCCTAATCCTGTGCCAGAGACCTGTGTATGTGGCAGCACCCAATGGAGCTCTGTTCTATTCACCTGGATTTATGCAAGCTTTTACAGCCTACACCTATTTATGAACATGAACCACACAACAGCTTTTACCAAACACTCCATGTGTAGGGTTTTTTGGGAGGGTTGTTTTCTTTGTTTTGGTTGGGTTGGTTTTTTTTTTGGTTTTTGTTTTTTTTTTGGGGGG